>OX422213.1:616816607-617041607 GCA_949130495.1 Sambucus nigra | reverse complement strand
AATATGCTTTGTTGTAGTTTTTTTAGTGGTTTATGATCGTAAATAAAGATACAATTTTATGATATACATGTATAAGAGATGGTATTGGACATCAATGCCGTGAGAAAACATTTATTAGTGCCTTGAGTTCAATTTTTTTTCTCCACACCCCATCTGTAGATTATGATTTTTATTAACTATAATTTGGGAATTTCCTTGCTAATTTTGACTATCTTTTTGTTAACAAATTAGATGGTCCTATGGACCCTCAAACTTCATTTTAATGGATATTTGTAAATAGTTTTACTTTTTAGTATTTAAACATCACAAACTATTGCAGTACCATTTCATGTCATCTTTATACATCAAGATATACGATCACATCTTAACTTTTGAGTTACATTGAAATGACTTTGCATTTTTTTAGTTGTTTTAAATCTTTTTTTCAAAAAAAGTATTATTTATATAATCATTTTAGTTTATAGAAAGTTATATATATATTCAATAATTAAAATATCTATGACAAAACTGTGTACATTTGGTGGTATAGCTGAATTTCAATTTAGTGTGTGTGCATTTGTGGGGTGGGGGGGACATTAATCAATACAAGAGGGAGTATCCATCTCTCTTGATTAATATTTTTTTTTATTGAGATAACAATTACATGTCTGACTAAAGTTAATACTTGGCGTTTTTGTGTTATTTCTTAATCTTCATAAAGGGTCTTTATTTTATACCACTACATTATTATGAATTAATAGATTGCTATTTTATTGGATGCTTAAAAGTCCATTAGAAAATGAACAAATTTGTTATCATAGCTTTATTAAATAAAAATAATAAATAGATTAAAAAATTACATTCGAAATATAATTGTCAAGATTTCTCCTAAAGATTAAGAGATCTTTTTTTACTATTAGTTTGACGTGTTTAAACAAAGGGATGAAAGATTTACATAAAGATGATTGACGTAAGGACACTCAAAGTAGTTATATACAAGGAAGAAAATTATTTATGTTTATCCACAAAAAATGTAATTATTTTATCACTATACTCTTTAATCATTCACTTTCCTTTATATAATAATATGAGTTCGATATGAAATAGTATTATGAGTGTAATACATATTTTTAATTATATTGATAAATATTTTTGAATGTAGCACATATTGTTACTATATATTTGTTAATTTCTAAGTAGTACATTGTAAAACAAGAACTACCAAGCGCCCGCGCATCATGCGGAGTTAAAATCTAGTATATAACTAAAATTGACAGCGAAACAAGGAGACGATATTTGTCGCTTTTTCGAAGAGCCACATGGATAATTGTAATTAAGGTTCTATTATTTAATAAATGAAAAGGTTATATTAAGTTGTATGTATCCCAAACCCAATGTATATGGCAAAAACCATTCAAATTTCACCTCATTGTTCATCTACATCCAATTCGGATCGTTGTATTTATTTATTTATTTATTTATTTTTATTTTATCCTTAACCCCTCTATCTCTCCCCTACTTATGAAACGACGAAATTTACTCCTATCCCCTCCCCTCATTATGTCTCCCTTTACTCCCATTTCATTAATTCTGAATCTCATTTGCAACTATCGAGTTTCCAATGATAACTGCTGATGTTGGGATTTGTCGTAACTACGTTGATTTTTCATCTTGAAATCTCCAATTCCCTCAAAAATCGACGCTACTCCAAATACCTCCACGTAAGATTGGTTTTGTAATTTTTTCCTTTGACGAGGTACTTTAATTACAAGATCTACCATTTGAGAAAACAAGAGTGAGTGGGCAAAAAAAACCTCACAATTATTTGGCCTCCTACTTTGATATGGTGCCTCGAGTGCAATGTAGAAATGTTTGCCAAATTTTTTGTTGTTTTTGTCCAAGTTCTATTCATATTGCACTTCAAGTTATTTTTGTTATTGCAAATCATATATTTTCTCGAAAAATAGATTTTTTTATTAATTGTTCTTCTTTGGGAAATGATCTTGGTGTATTTGTGTTATACCTTATAATTCCATTGAAGTATATGAATTTAAGAAACATTTATTTTCTATAATTTTTAGTTTGTCCGTGTACGAATAACATTATCAAATAAAATTATTAAGAGTAAATGCAATTCTAGAACAAGATGTGGTGTCGTCTAATGTTGTCATCATTGATGGATTTTCAAAGTGGCATATTTCAGAATGACACTAAATATGCATATTATTCTAATTTCATCACCGTATTCGATAATGGTAAAACTTTGTTCAATATAGATAAGTAAAGCAAATTAACTTAACATATATTTATGTTTTAATTTTTCCTTCCAAATACTTTGTTTGTTTTAACATCTGATTATTATCAAATTTATTTGTTTCTCTATATTGACAAATATACTTATTTATTTGAAAATATGAAGCATGTTACATTCACATGACATCTTTTAATTTCAATTGAAATGCAAATTTATATTTTCTAAATATGATTCAAATTAAGTTTTGTCACATGATTCGATCCAGTTTTGGCAACCTAAGTGGGCAACATAGATTGGTCAATTGATTCAAATTGTCGAATTTAAATTAACCTTTTTTGTCAGTGTTATAAAGAACTTACTGAGCATTGAAACACCCCGTATTTTTTAGCATTAAATGTTTAATTAACTTAGATAAATTAAAATTACAAGCTTGTTGTAATTTAATTGAATTAATTATTATGTGTGTATTTAAAGATTAATGGGGAGAGATAATGATAACTATACACAAAATAAATTCACCAAGTGTGTAGTAAATAATACATGACTATTATTATGTGTTGTAGCGAGTTAAACGACCGAATTTTATTGTATCTCAACCATGAGTCTAGTGTAACTATATTGAGGTTGAGATGGAGACTTTTAGTAAAGTGACTCGGATGATGATTCTTAGGGCACGGTTGATTCTAAATGGGTCGAGGTAGTCAGAATAGAGTACCCAAGGGTTGTAATTGGGTCTTACGATATTTTTAGGCATAATCGGGCTCACACAGGGGTGTTCGGGTCATATAAGCCTAAGTTTGAGTTTAGTATTATTTAACCTAAATCTAAGAGGGCTGAACAATAGTTAATCAAATTCTAACCCTAAGAACTTGAGAGGAGAAAAGAGAAAGGAAGCGGGGAGCTTTTGGAAGCCAAATCAGGTGGAATTGGGTGTGTTCTTCATCAATTCATCTTCTACCTCAAAGGAATTAGACTCCACGAATATAATCAGGCAAGTGGTTAACTTGCTTTTAATCTAATTTGTAGTATTTCGATTCATATCATAGTGGGTGTGATTGCAAATTCATTTTGGGGGTGGGTTATCCCATAAACATGGTTTTTTTATGAATTCGACACTTTGTGTAGATAAAAAGTGCAATTTATGATGTTGTATGATTCAGTAAGGATGGAATTCGAATTTTATTTAAAAACCCAGAAGATTGATGTTGTTCGATTTCAGATTTTAGAATTGAATTATAGAAATTGATTTCATGAAACCTTTGAAACCAATTTGGGAATTAATTATTTTGATGAAAATCAATGATGAATAAAGGTTATTAGGATGGTTAGAACTTATTTTCGATGGGTATTACATCTTACATTGGATTGGGATTAAGTCTGTAGAGAGATTTAAAAGATTGGGTGCATAACAATTGCATAACATAGTCGTGGAGAAGAGGCATGTTCCTAGCGAATCGATTCGGTTCTTAATCCGAATCGATTTAGAGTCGACCGAATCGACTCGGCTGCCCAGAATGAGGGGAATTTTTGTGTTTATACCCTAAATTCAAAATTAATTATCGAAAAACTTTTAACTTGTTTCGAAAATATATGGAGGGACATATTTAATTCCTATAGGCTATGGTAAGGGAGTTGTTTAGCCAAATTGAGAGAAATCTAAGGCTATGATCTTTACGTGCATATCATGGAATGGAGAGAGTTTCGGATAATGGGATGACATTTCGGGTAGAGTGAGTAAACCCAAATTGTGAACCACTATAATAAAGAAAAATTAGAGTTAGGCAGATAGACTTAGTTATCATAGGCTAGCGTCGGGAGAGTTAGGCACGAGTTAGCCGAACTTAATTAACTATAATTATATAATATACAGATAGTGTGATAATATATATATATATATATATATATATATATATATATATAGAGAGAGAGAGAGAGAGAGAGAGTAGATCTCATGAGGACCTCTGTTTGCATGCCGCTGGTGCGGACCAATTTTGATAAAATATTAATAAAAATATTTTTGAGCTAATTTTTTTTTATATAGTTTTTTAACATTTCAGTAGGGCCATATAAAAAAATCAACTCAAAATGAATTTTTTTACTATTTTAAAAAAATCGGTCAAACTTTTTCAGTTTTTAACAACTTAAAAATTGACAAAGTTTGACAGATATTTTTAAAATAGCAAAAAAAATCATTTTGAGCTGATTATTTTTTTATGGTCCTATTGAAATGTTTAAAAATCATTAAAAAAAATCAACCCAAAAACATTTTTTTTACTATTTTAAAAAAATGGTCCTCATTCAGGGTCCTCAAACTGGGACCTCACTTGATCCTTTCCATATATATATATATATATATATATGTGTGTGTGTGTGTGTGTGTGTGTGTGTGTGTGTGTGTGTGTGTGTGCGCGCGCGCGCGCGCTTATTATAGATATCGGTTTGAATGATATTTATAGGAATACATACCCCTCTAGTGCTATCATAGGAGGTCATGGGTTCGAGTCACGAAAACAGCCTCTCTGCGTATGCAGGGGTAAGGCTGCGTACATCCAACCCCCCCAGTACCCCGCATTGGCGGGAGCCTCGTGCACTGGGTTTGCCCTTTTATATTATGTTATGATTCTTTTCAGGGTAAGACGTCTTTTGTACGATTCAGTATCCCACTCGTGGAACTATGACCGCCTCCACTATGTTTATTATTTTATTTGTTGATTCGCTGTGAGTTAACCGTCTCGTGGTATCGGAGTTGGATTGAGTATACCTGGGGTGATAGTATTTTAAAGAAAGAATCGGGTAAGTTATTACTCGAGAGGATGGATATTATATACGACATGTGTGTAAATGTTGTAGTATAATTATATATATATAATAGTGTGAATATATATATACGGGTAAAATCCCCGAAGTGAGATTTTATTATTTATATAACTAGTGAAAACCTTATATGATTTTATATGACTTGAGTAAAAGAGTTACTGGGTGAAATAACTTAATAATCAATAGTAATATTACTCGGGCTAGAGTAATGGATAAGGAAGGATTCATAACAAGCCTAGTTAGATGGAGTAGTACAACTTGGTGGGTTATGAAAAAAACGGTAGGTGTTCACAATAGTTGAGGGGTGAGGATTATCTCAAGGGAGTGCAGCACTAGCTTAAATATGAAAAGTATACATGCATTTTAATTACTGCAAACCTAATCACTTGCAAATATTTTTTTAATGTTTTGGGTTCTGACCCTTGTCAAAAATATTTTCAAAACCTTTTAGGCACCAGTCATAGGAACGCCAGACTTGATTATCTATTCTAGAGATACGCATCTGCAGCATATGTGGATGCTTACAGGATTTTGACTAGACGCCTCAGTTATTCATTTCTAGATTAGGATTTTCTTATCTCAATATTTCATTTTTGGGCGTGTTGCCCTTACAACACTTTATTCACTCTATTCAGTTCAGCTATGTATAGAGATTTAATTATTATCTATTGGATTTATCTTTTGGATTTAGGATTTGTAGCTGATGGTTTATTCGATAAGACACTTATTTATTTATATCCTATGATGGTTTAGACTCTATTATTGTGTGAATGGGTTAATCTAGTTTCCATATGTTGTTATTTATTAAATGAAAAGATAAAATTTGAAACCGGTTTAATTAACTAATAGGTGAATAGTAATTAATGATTTTCGACAGTGATGCTAAGAATGAACTAATCATATTTTAATTTAATAAAGGAATGATCACCCGGTATTTAATTAGGCAGGGTGTCACAGATGGTATAAGAGCATTAGGTTCTTGTGCCCATAGGATCTGTACGGCTTACTAGGATTTTAGCATAACGTTCTTTGAATATAGTGCCCTATTATTAGGACTGTTTCTTAAATTGTTACGTGTTTAAGATATTGTGCTTCTGCTATTAGATTTTATAATGACTGTGAAATCATACAACTCGTTTTAAATTTTAGATGCTGCCTAAAAGAGTTAGACCGGCTAGAGCAACAACGACATATGAGGTGAGAGAGGCTCATCAGGAGCCATAGGTACCGCAGCCACAGCCACCACCAGGGTTAGTGAGAACTACACATGTGGCCAAGATAGTGGTCCAGGCAGTCAACACAACCATGACGACCATAGCCATCCATTTTCCAGAGACCCAGCCACAACTTCCAGTGGCATCAGTGATTCAGGCCCAATCGGGGTCTTTGTCTTAGCAGAAACTTAGGGAGGCTTTTCAGAAAGGCCACCCATTAGATTTTTTGGGGAGCTCAGATGTTTTAGTAGCATGTTAGTTAAAGAAAGACCAACAGTGTCACCTACATACGATTAAGTGCAGCGACACTCAGAAACAGAAGCTTGCCACATTCAAACTTGTGGGGGCCGCATTGCAGTGGTGGGAGTCTATTACTACCTCAGAAAAGAGGGATACAATGCCGATAGTAGAGTTCTGGGAGCGTTCAATCGCAAGTACTTTTCGTCAGCTGTTTAGACGGAGAAGGGGAGGAAATTTAATGATGTTACATTGGGTGACCGATCACTGGTTGAATCCAAGGAGGAGTTCACTCATTTGGCTAACTTTGTGCCAGACGAGGTGAACACTGAAGAGAAGAAGAAGATTAAGTTCATGGATGGGCTAGCCTGGAGGATCAGGCAATATTTACTCAATAACCTAACATTACATACGTATACAGAAGTTTTTGATGCTGCACTTTTGCCCTGCCAAGACCACCTTTTCCATCTAAAGGTAAGAAAGAGAGCGAGTGAGCTGAGCTAATCAGGTAAGACACGAGGGAGTAGTGCTAGTGGGGCACCTCAGCAGCAGGTGGTGAGACAGCAGGGCCAAGATTCCCGGCAGGGGGATCAGGCTAAGAGGTTTAAACCAGGAGGCTACTGATTAGAGGGTCAGAGTTTTAGATAGGGCTAGTAAGGTCCTAACCAGTAGAAGCATATTCCCCAAGGCTATCAGGGTTAAGGAAACAACTAGGGAGGCTAACAGGCCAGTATCAGTAGTAGCCTCGTCAGGGCTAGCAATGCCAGAGACAGGGGGACTTTCAGGGACATTGCTCCTCTTGTGGCGACGCATGGCATATGAAGAGAGAGTTTCCACATATAGTTAGGGGTCAGTAATAGGGTACCTAGCAGGGGAAGTAGGTGCAAATTCCTCTGGCAATACTAGTTCCACCATCCATGCACAGCTACAGGAACAAATGCATTACGGGCGTGTGTATAATGTCCAGGACGTACCTATAGCATCGGCACCTCAGGCGCCACTAACAGTCAAGGGTACATTTCCTATTCCTTTATTGACACTAGATTTGCACAAGCAAATGATCTTTTAAAGACAACCCACGCTCGCCTTATGTGTGTAGAGTCACCGTTGGGTAGTGGGTCATTGATACAGGATATTGGTAGAGTATCTGGGTGAGGATCAGATGTTTGCAGTCGTATGCAAGTCCTACGTAACTGCAAGTTTTCTCTAGAAATATAACTAAAATGGAAATATTAATCGTGCTCTTTCTCTTTATAAAATGGCAAGAGACATTGGAAAATCTATTGATGGTCCTTATCATGTCTTATGTCTTTGAGAATATCAGGTACCAAATTGACTTCTTTGTGGTTTCAATATCAGTACCGACTGTCCATTTAATTTGGACTTTTTGCGCTTTCTGGTCCATTTATTACATGCATTAAAAGCTTGTGGTCCAATATATAGAAAATCCTCAAGCCATCATACAAAATCCTCAAAAAGAGTTATAAAAGGATTTATGACCCTTTTTAGATACCAACCTCATTCTATTGAATTTTTTTTACCCACAATCTAATAATACATTTTTCATCTCCAGTTATAAATTACAAGTGCCTGTTATGAAAAACAATCATTGCCTTTTGTAATGTATGAGAACATTTTACAGCATTTTTCTTAATATTTGTTAAGACCCCACTATTTTAATTTTACATATTGTCCATGTTGATCTAAATGGAAATGATTTATAATAAACTTTTCCACATATAAATTTTGTCAATTATTCTACCTTCGGTGAACCAGAAATTCAGTTTCCAGTTATGAATCCGAGTAGTCTAAGGCATTGCTCTCGAGCGTGGAAATGATGATGCAGATCAAAGCGGGAAAATCCACAATGTAAAAGACTTATATACTAAGTTTCTGGATATGGAGTACAGTCCCATCACCAATGGCTTATATAACTCTCCTTTGCGCTGATAGATTTTGTGTAGAAAATGTTAATATAATCTTGAATTTTCTTTTGCAAAGGCGAACAATGTTTATCGTTAGCTGCTTCTCATATGCGATAATCGAGTAGTCCTTGGATATATATAGACTCACAAAACAAGTCTTGTGAGCATGAAATTCGTAATGTGCCTGTTATTATTACCAAAAGTATAGACCACAAACAACATCTATGAATCGTGACAGCAATTATTGATGAAAGTAATATTTAGAACTAAGCCAAGGTAAGTAAGAGAAGAATAAAAAATAATTGGGCAAACTAAAAATAAAACCAGATGCAGACAAAGTAAAGGAGAAGGTTGGTTTACAATTACTCTAAACTATTATGAGAAGAAGAAACAAATAAACAAACTAATATTGTCTAATCTCCATTCGTTGAGAATCTTTTGTCCAATTTATCAGTCTTACAAACGAGATTATCCTTGGCCAAAGCAACACGCCCAGAAGTTTTGAAATCAAACGTACAGGAATGTTCTTCTGGGAAATGGTGGGTCCCATAGAATATTCCTCACAACGACACCGGAAACCGGTCAACCCGACCCTCTTCTTACACAAATCACATATGTTCTTCACCACTGTTGAATTGTTGGAAGTATCATTATTGTTACTAGTAGCAGCCGTAATAGTAGTAGAACAAGACTCGTTAACCAGTGTAACCGTGGATAACTTTGCTATCACTTGTTTTAGATAATCTTCATAACACTCTGAACATAGATTTCATGTTGCGGATGAACCGAAAAAACCACACCCCTTTGCGCAAAGCCCTCCCGTATCCTGCTCGTAGTTCATGATGTCCAATCTCTCTCTCTTTGTTAATCCTTCTTCTTGAAAAAAGATTGCTCTAGAGTGATTGATGATTTAATATAATTGACAAATTTTTATTAAATAAAATGGAACAACTAGGGAGACATGCCCAAAGGAAATACTGATTGCATCATACTCTAGGAATGAAATGACTAAAGCGGCTAAGTCAAAATCATGCAACATCCACATGTCTCGCAGCCGCGTGAAGCTGGAATAGAACAACTATAGCGTCCCTGTTGCTACACGGGTTAGAACCCAAAACATATTGAAAATATTTAGCAAGTGAATTTAAATGTAGGGAATTAAAATGCATGAATGCTCTTCATATTTAAGTTAGTATCGCACACTTTCTTAAGAACACCTCACCCCTCGACTAATGTGCACGCCAAACGTACCTATACATGACCCATCTAGCTAACTACCCCGTAACTAGTCTTGTCACATATATCCCAATTATTCCCACTACTCTATCCCGAGTGATTTTAGTTATAAAATTTATAAGTTATTAATCACACTAACTTATTTAAATCTGTACTCAATTAATACCATATAATATTTTCACGAGTTATATAATTTATACATTTCACATCATGTATTTACCCGTATATTGATGTAAAAAATTAGATTGCTTCTAATTGTTTAATCACAGATAAATTTAAATAAGACAAATAATTTTTAAAGTGGTTCAGCCTTATAAGAAGGGCATACGTCCACTATTTCTGTTATTGCCGAATGTTTGGGAATTCTCGATATGTGGTTCTATCAAGAAATTCCGGTCCCCTTGAATGAAGACGATACAATGTATTTATAGCCCTTAGGTTGTACATGTGAAAGGGTAAACAATTAATGCCCTTTAAGTGTATACGTCTGTATGATGAGCATTCAATCAATAGTTGAACTGTTGATTATCTGGCAGTTAATGCTATGGTCGAGATGCAGCTCGGACCGCCTTAGTTGCTCGGTATTCTGGAGTTTCTCGGAGCAGTGGAGTTCCTCGGAGCAATGAAGTTCCTCGGAGTACCCCTGTTACTCGGAGTGTCTGACTTAATCAAGGAAGTAAAGTTCCTCGTTGCTAAAGTGATTGTAGAAATGTGCCACGTAGACTGACACGTGTCTTCCTGTGATTCATCCACGTCAGTATATTAATTTTGGTATCAACAGAGGCCCCCAATGTTTCATAGTTCGAAATTTGAGGAGTATGGAACATTCTTTCTCGGAATATGGCAATATTAAATGATCCTCCTGATTTTTAGGAGCGTTTCCTTCGTATTTATTTTTCCTTCCAAATTCGCAGAATCGGCCTTTTTAAATTTTTATAACCGCTTCGGTCTTCGCGCATTTTTTATCATTTTAGCCGCCGGTAGCGTAATAGTTTCTTTTTGTAATCATTTCCTTCACCGTTTCCCGAGGCAAAGTATTTAAGCGTTGCAGATAATCCCATCGTCTTCTACTTTTCCAAATTTCTGTTTTCGAGTTTTCCATTGTCTCTCTCTCTCTCTTGTGCGTTCATCTTTTTCTCCGTTTGTTGTCAACAGATCTCTCTTTTTCCTGTAAGATCTTCTTCCTTCTTCTTCATTTCTTTTATTCGTCATGGTTTATCTTATTGAATCTCTTGAGAAATTCCGTTCTGATTTTTCTATCCCTTCTTGGGTAACTCTGGAGGAGCTTTCTGAGCCTTCCGATTATTTTCGCTTGGCTGAGGGACATTGGTTCCCCAGCCTCTTTATTGCTGAGTGTGGATTTTCTTTTTCACCAAATCCTTTGTGTTTAGAATTCTGTCAGTACTTTGATGTTGTTCCTGCAAAAATAGCCCCCAACACATGGAGAATAGTTAATGGGGTGCATAAATTAAATCAAACTCATGGAACTCGCATAGGAATTCTTGAGATTATGTTTTGTTATAGATGGGCAGTTCTGGATAATACTTTTTACTTAAAAACCAAATTTTTGAATAGGGCTTTAGTAGTCAATCTCCCAGATGCCAATAGGGATTATTTTGAACATGGAGTTGTTATTAAAAATTGGCAACATCCCCCTTTAGTTGGAGATGAGGTATACCAGGGTCCCAAATGCCCTCCCTATGGAAATGGGATAGGTTATTTTATTTTATTTTATATCTGAAATTGTGCTTTCATCATGTTTGATAAAATGTGTGACTGATATTTCACTGTGTATTTATTTGCAGTTGATAGCAAGAGCAAAGCTCCAAAGGAAGCTGAAATTAACATAAAATATTTGAAACTTATTTGGGGCTTGCATCAGAAAGTTGCAGACGAGCACATTAGGTTTGCTTCATACTTGTTGCAGTATAAGAGTTATACATCCTCTTTTACTGCTCGCCCTGTGATCAACAGTACTGAACCAGCGCCAGCTCTTGAAGACTCTTCTCCTGAATCTCATATTCCCTTGAGTAAGAAGATGGGTAAAAGAAGAGTTCCTGCTATCTTCGAGGAGGCTGCCTTTGCTGGAGAGGCAAAAAGAAATAAGCCTGATGTCCCAGAGGAGACAAAGAAAATAGATGCTGCTCCTTTTGTTGCACCCAAGAAGGTTGTCAAGAAGCCCCCAGTGGCTTCAAGCATGAGTGATGCTCCCAAGGAAGTAATCACCATATCCCCAACCAAGAGTTCTTCCTTGGTTGAAGCTGTTCCTGTGCCCCCGAGGAGGCTGAAGAAAAGCTCCTCGGTCAATTTGACTGAAACCATCTCCCAGCTCCCAGTTAGTGGTGCTGGTGTTCCTACTATTATTCTCCCGAGCTCTGCTATGAGCTCGGTGAAGACTTGGATCATCCCTGAGATCCAAGGAATTGAAGAGAATCTTCCTCGGGATACGCTTACATCTCTGGCTACTTGCCACATTGCTTCAATAAGTTTCTCTTGTTCTGAACTTTCCTTTCTTACCTTATTACATATATCTTTGTACTGACTTGTCATTATTTCCTTTTTCCAGTTGGTGAGTTGATTTAACACAATCGTGAAGAAAGACGAAGCAATTAAGGCTTCTAGCTCCTCGTCCGGTGTAGAGGATGCTTTAATGGGTTTGACCCAATCTTTGAAAGACTCCCGTTAGAAATATGACGAGGATAAAGTTGATTGGGAGAAGAAACTGACCTTGGTCGAGGAAGAAAAGGTGCAGATTGCTAAGGTCTTCAAGGGGTTGGAGAGTAAAGTGAAAAATTTAGAAGGGAAGAACAAAGAGCTTGACGAGAAGCTCAAGAATTTTGGTGAGCTTGAGAATAAGCTAAAAATGGCTGAAGAAGAATTAATCCTTCTTCGCGAGATAAATAGTCAGAAGGAGGAGGTAAAAAGAAAATTGAAGGCCACCGAGGAACTTCTATCCGAGAAGCTCTCCTCGAAAAAGGTTAAAAGAAAAGTTGTTGTGAAGAAGTCCTTCAGCACTGGCTGGGACAAAGGATGGAATAAGGGGGTGGCGGCAATGATGTCCCAGATAGAGTATGGCAGCCTCAAATACTTCAGAGATGGATGGATTGCTGATCTTCAGGAGTTGAAGGTTGATGAGGGTTCTGAACTGTTCCAACAACATCTTCCTGGTCCCCCCCCCCCCCAACTATTGAGGATGAAGAAGAGGACGAAGCTGCCTCAGAGGAGTCCTCCATGGTTGTGGGTGATCAAATCCTTGCCCCACAACCTATCCATCCAGTCAACGAGGAGCTTCCACCTTTGCCTGCTCCATCTGAACAACCTCCTGCTCCTGCCGACCAACTTTTTGTTCCCGCTGAGCAACCTAGCTCCTCGTCCCAACCTCCCGAGAAAGTTTTGGGAGATAAGGAAAAGGTGTGAAGTTGTTCGGTATTTGTCTTTGTTTTCTTTTCTTTTGGCATATGTACTTTGAACTTTGTACTCTTTTTCTATGATGTAATAAAAATCACATTTTTGATCCTTTATGTTGTTGATACTCTTTTTGCATTCTTATTAACTCTTGCTTTCTCCTCTTTATTAGTTTATGGCCATAATGGAATTATTGTCTGATCATGACACAACACTGCTCAGACAATGCAATGAATATTTTAAAGCGGGTCATACTAATTTGGATAAGTCACAAATTGTAGACATCCTTGGCCGAGATGTTTCAGAACAGGCAGTTGAGGCCTATCAATACTTGAAATGTCTTCTTGATCATGTTGTAGCCAATAATGTGGCTTATTACGAAATGATTGAAGACTTACAAGGTACTCTTGATGAACTTTAGCAGCAGTACAAAGAATCTTCAGCTCTTTTGCACGAAGGGTATGAAAAGAAATATCAACAACTCAGTGCAGAAAAAGGCTATGACAAGATACTTGCTGGTTATGAAGTGAGAGAGAAAACTTTGAAGACAGAGGTTGAAGAGCACAGGCAAATCGTTGAGCTGCTGGAGCAAGAGAACAATAATCTGCAAAAGGAATTAGCTCAGTTGAGATCTGTTGCTTCCTCTTCAAATGCCTTGGTACCAGTGACCGACGAGGGATTCTCCTTCTTAGAAGTTGAGAATGCCAAATTACGAGAAGAATTAGAAACTTTAAGAAGAGTTGGTCCGTATATTCCTGCTCGGGGATGAGGAAGAGGTTCTCGGGGAAGAGAAAGATTTGCTCTGAGTGCTGTCGAGGAACAAGGTACTCCACCTGCTCGGGGATGACCAAGAGTTCTTCGTCCTACTATTGAAGAAGCTCGCACTCAAGCAACGTTGGAAAACCAAGCATTCCAATTGATGGAAAAAAATCAAGCCTTGTCTGAAATGTCCAAGAAAGTCCAAAGTCTGGAGGAGAAACTTGCTGCACAGAAGTCTGCTTTGGAAAATAAAGATATTTTTACCATATGCCTTCACGAACAATTAGAGAGACTAACTTATCAATTCCATAAACAACCTCGTGAATTCTAGATGGCAGGCTACAACGAATCCCTTTGTCACTTGGATGCTCGTATTGAGAATGCTAATAATGAAGGCTATAAACAAGGATGTTTGAATGCTCTCGGTGTATTGAAATTGGAGCAAGGTCACTATTTATGGAATTACCATGACCCAGGGCTGCTCGATCTACCAGTTCCTCCATTCAAGCTTGATATGAGCTGGATCCCTTCTCGGGCCATTCCTCGGTGCCTTATTTTAAAGTATCTCGATGATTATAACCTTCATTCAAATACTGAGTTATCTCATCCTGAGCATCTTCTAGACAGACCTTCTGTAATGAACATCAGAATGCTTCAAGACCCTAACTTCATCAATTCTCCTCTTTCCTTGGAAGATCCTCCTGCTGGCGAGGAACCTGTTTCAAAGTCGCAAGGAAAGAGACCAATAGAATAGGGTTCTTAATGTAATAGTTGTTTATACATTTCATAATCAATGTACTTCATTTTTGTACTTCATTTTTGTACTTCATTTTTGGGTTTAATGAAATACATATAATTTTATTTTTTGGATTTAATGAAAGACTTTCATTTTTGTTCGCAATCTTATGGTTGTAAAATGCTTTATATATGTATATGCATATCTGTTAAAAAGATAACCACATTTTGTATTTTGTCGACCAACTAATTGTCGACTAGCTTGACTGTATATCTGTTAAAAAGATAACAACATTATGTAATTTTTCGACCAACTGTAGTTGATTTAAACTTGTTGTCGACTAGCTTAAATTTGTAATAATCATTTGGCTAACCCAACAATAATGGTGTTTTGCTTCTCGACTAATTAAAAGTCACAAGTAATTAGTTTTAACTTGGTAATAAAATGTTTCCGACCAATAAGGGTTGGCATCTTTTGATTCTCTACAAATATAACTTGGTGAATTTTTCTTTTCCAACGTTGGTACTTTTTGGAAAATATATTTTTCTTCCTAACCAACCGGAGCTGGCATTTTTAGGAATATTTTTGCCTCCTAACCAAAGGAGTATGGTTTCCTAACCAACCGGAGCTGGCATTTTTAGGAATATTTTTGCCTCCTAACCAAAGCGAGTTGGCATTTTTAGGAGTATAGTTTCCTAACCAACCGAGGTTGGCATTTTTAGGAATGTCATTTTCACTGCTGAGCAGTGTAGAGTGTAGTGTGTAGCACTAGTATTCCCCGAAAAACTTTCAATAAAGGAGAGAGGCTGGCAAAATATCATCATTTTATTCATACTGATGGAATTGCTTTACATTTTACATTACTGATAGTACTTGCGTAGGTGTTCATCATTCCATGCATTCTTAAACTCTTCTCCTTCTAAAGTTGCTATTCGGTAAGTTCCTGGTCGAACAACTTCTGTAACTCGGTATGGTCCATGCCAGTTTGCCTCTAAATTATTGTGCTTATGAATGACCTTCTTTAGCACGTAATCTCCTTCTTTTAGGTCGCACTTCTTCACCCTTTTATTGTAGAACAGAGTTGTTCGTTGTTGGTAAGCAGCATTTCTAATAGCTGCTTCTTCTCTAACTTCCTCGAGCATGTCCAAATCCAATCTTCTCATTAATTCGCTGACTGGGGAGTTAAAATTTAACACTCTGTGTGTTGGGAGACCCAACTCGGAAGGTATTACAGCCTCACTTCCAAATGCCAGCATATATGGGGATTCTCTAGTTACTGCTCGGGGAGTAGTACGATAAGCCCACAGTACTGACTGTAACTCGTTAATCCAATTTTCTTTATCCTCATTTAGCCTTTTCTTCAAACCATTTAGCAATGTCCTGTTTGTTACTTCAGTCTGTCCATTAGTTTGGGGATGACCTGGTGCTAAATGGAGCTTCAAAATGTTGGACTGATGGCAATAGGCAGCGAATTCCTCATTATCAAATTGAGTTCTATGGTCGGTGATGAATGCATGAGGAAGACCATACCTGCAAATGATATTTTTCCAGACAAATTGGTATACCTTCTCGTAAGTCATGTCGACAAGAGGCTCAGCTTCAACCCACTTAGTAAAACAATCCACTGTGACGACGAGGTATTTAAACCTTCCCCTGGTTGTTGGCAGTGGCCCGACCAAATCTATTCCCCACATGGCAAATGGCCAAGGGGAAGTGATAGGTGTCAACAATGCTTGTGGAGTTCTTCGGATGGAGGAAAAGAGCTGGCACTTGTCACATTTCTTAGCATAGGCTATACAATCAGCCCTCATCGTTGGCCAGTAGTATCCCTATGTCATTACCCTTTGTAAAAGAGTACGACCTGCTACATGAGCTCCACAGGACCCTTCATGGATCTCTTCAATCAATTCTTTCACCTCGGAGGGATGTACATATCTTTGCAATCCTGCCATGATTCCTCGTCTATACAAAACACCATTAGTTAGTACATACCGAGCAGCTTTAAACTTCAACTTCTTGGCAGCGAGCTTATCCATCGGTAATTCTCCCTCCTTAATATATGCCCTGATGGGATCCATCCAAGATGGTCCTAAGTCAAGGGTGATAAAATTCATCATCATGTCTTCATCTATGCTCCCACTATCTAACACTTCAATTTGTATCATTCTTCGCAGCTCGGTACGAGTAGCTGATGCTAGTCGGGCCAGGGTGTCTGCTCTTGCATTTTCCATTCTCGGTATTCTAATAAATTGAATGGCAATAAATTCTGATACCAACTCCATCACCTTTGCATGGTACTTGATCATTAATTCTCCTTTGGCTGCATATGTTCCCAACATCTGATTCACAATTAATTATGAATCACTGAATACAATAACCTGTTTTGCCTCCATAGTTTTTGCCAAATTAAGACCTGCTATCATGGCCTCATACTCTGCCTCATTATTGGAAGCCTTGAATTGAAATCGTATTGCATATTCCATGTCGATTTCGTCTGGGCTGTTCAAAACGATCCCTGCTCCACAGCCTGTAGTATAAGATGAGCCATCTACATACAACTTCCAGATAGGTAACTCGTCTTTTAATTTCTGATCTGACAGAGTTCCTTGGTGTAATATTTTTTGCTTCTTCTCACCATCCCCTGATCTTTCTTGTTCTTCGTCGACCATCTTTTCTTCCCCTTTTACCAACCTAAGTTGGTCTGAGCTCAAATTTGATGATCCTGTCACATCCACTTGCCCTTTTACCAACTTAAGTTGGTCTGAGCCACTGTCTGTTGATCCTGTAACATCCACAAGTTGATCGGCGAGATGCTTTTGCTCCTCGGAGGTATCAGGATAGGTGAATTCTGCTATGAAATCTGCTATTGCTTATCCTTTAAGCGATGACCTGGGTTCATAAATTATATCATATTCGCCGAGCTCTATTGCCAAGCACATCATTCTCCCTGATTTCTATGGTTTATGAAGGGCTTGTCTCAATGGCATGTCGGTATATACGACTATGGTATGGACCTGGAAATATAGCCGCATTCTTCTACTTGCCTCAATTAGTGCTAGTGCCAATTTTTCCAGCTTTGGATACCTGATCTCTGCACCTCGAAAGGCCTTACTTGTGTAGTAAATTGGCTTCTGAACTCCATTCTCCATTCTGATCAATGTCGAACTGATTGCATTCTCTGATACCACCAGGTACAAGTACAATTTTTCTCCCATTACTGGCCTGGACAATAATGGAGGTGCTCCCAGATATTTCTTTAAGTCTTGAAAGGCCTTCTCACATTCATCATTCCACTCAAAAGTTTTTCGGAGTGTTTTGAAGAATGGGAGACATCTATCAGTTGCTCGGGATACAAATCTGTTGAGCGCTGCTACTCGTCCTGTAAGACTTTGCACTTCCTTCTTCGTCGTTGGAGATCGCAGCCCTAAAAGAGCTTTGATCTTTTCTGGATTTGCTTCAATGCCTCGCTGGTTGATGATGTACCCGAGGAACATTAATTCTCGTACTCCAAATATGCACTTCGTCGGGTTCAGCTTCATTTGGTATTTATCCAGTTAATCAAAGGTCTGACCTAAATCAACTAGATGATCTGCAGCTTTCTTACTTTTTGTCAGCATGTCATCGATATAGACTTCCATGTTGCAACTGATTTGTTTAGCAAAGACCTTGTTCATCAGCCGCTGGTATGTCGCACCTGTATTTTTCAAACCGAAAGGCATAACATTATAACAATAAGTTCCCCTAGGGGTAGTAAAATAAGTACTTTCCCTGTCTTCAGGTTTCATTTTGATCTGGTTGTAGCCAGAATAAGCATCCATGAAGCTGAGCAGCTCGTGTCCCGATGTGGCATCCACCAGTTGGTCAATTCGGGGAAATGGAAAATGATCCTTTGGGCATGCCTTGTTGAGGTCAGTGAAATCAACACACATTCTCCATTTATTGTTTTTCTTCTTTACCATCACCATATTTGCTAACCAGTCTATGTATTTAACATCCTCAATGAATCAAGCTTTCTAGAGCTTCTCGACCTCCTCTTGTATAGCTTGATTCTTATTGGGACTAAATACTCTTCTTCTCTGCTTTACAGGCTTGATCTCCTTATTCACGTTGAGCTCATGACATAAGAAGTTTGGATCTATCCCTGGCATGTCTTCATGACTCCATGCAAAAGTTTTCTTTCTACTTCTCAGAAAAGTTATCAACTCCTGTTTTATTGAGGCATCTAACGACGAGCCTATTTTGAGTTATTCGTTCAGGGTGTTCATCGTCCAGAATGACATTTTCTGTAGCTTCCACCACCTGACCTTTTACAAGTTGAGATTCATCCCTGGGATCCAGTGTCTCAATTTCTGTACCTTCATCCACCTGATAGGTAACAGTCTTTTTCCTCGACTCTTCCAATTCCTCTTGTTCGACAGATGAATAATAGCATTCCCGAGCTACTTTTTGATCACCTTTCACAACTCCTACTCCAAAGTTTATTGGGAATTTTAAGCACTGATGTACTGTAGATGGAACCGCTTCGAACTTCTTCAATCCTACCCTTCCCATGATGATGTTGTAAGCTGACTGAACATTCTTGTCCATCACAAAGAAACGTATTCTTTATGTTCGACATGCGGGCCATGTACCAATGAATATATTCAACTTGGTCGTCCCAAGTGGAAAAACTTTTTCGCCAGCAAAACCAAGGAGAGGTCTGTGATAAGGCTCCAGTGGAGATAATTTTAAATTTAAACTATCGAAGCACTAGTAGAACATGATGTTTGCCGAGCTACCATTATATACCAGAACTCTTGAAATCATTACTTCTTTCATCCTCATTTTGATCACCAAAGGGTCATCGTGAGGGTATAGGACACCTGCGAGGTCATTTTTTGAAAAACCAATGACCAGCTTCTCTTTGTTTACCTTTCTCGGGCGATCCACTTCAGCCAAATTTATCCGTTGAATATATGAACAAGCTTGAGCCTCATAGAGGTAAGCTTTTCTTTCTGCAGTAAGGTCTCCTCCACCTGCATCTCCACCTGTAATAACATTACAATCAAATGGCCCAAAACGTATTGAAAATACCTCACGTTCCGGTTGCCATGGCCTTTTGGTAAGATCGGGGTCATCTTCGGTATCATCTTCATGATCTCTTTTCCTGTTCTCTTCTGCCCGACGAGGAGATCTAGACCTCTCTCTTGTTCTGTCATCGTTTCCTCTTTCATTTCTACGATCAACATACTTTGACAATTTTCCTCGTCTAATGAGTGTTTCGATCTCATTCTGGAGGGCTATGCAATTTTTAGTCATATGGCCATGATCTTTGTGAAACTCGTAATATTTTTCCCTATTCCTTCTGTCAGGGTCTGCCTTCATTCTCTTTGGCCATTTTAACTCCTCGTTATTTTTTATTTCTTCCAAGACGTGATTGATACCCATCTTCAAAGGAGTATAATTATCAAACTTCTTCAAGACTTCCCATGACGACTTATTTTTGGATTGTTTGTCACCACCGTTGCCCTTATGCTCTTTCTTCTTAGCTTTGTCGACTTCCACCTTGGTTTCTTTATCCATATTCTTCTTCGCAGCCATAGCCTCCTCGGCATTCATGATTTTGGCTACTTTTGCCATCAACTCTGACATAGTTGTAGGTGGATCTTTAGCCAAAGTGTAATATAACTTGTTGGGCAACAGCCCACTCATCGAGGCGGTGATTGATGTCTTCTCTTCATAATTTATTACTTCTAGCTTCTCGTTATTGAAACGAGTTATGTAGTCTCTAGTACTTTGACCAGCTTTTTGTCTAACGCTTAACAAATGCGCTACTCGTTTTACTGGCTTTGCCCCAAAACAAAAATTCCCAATGAATAACTCGGCCAGTTGAAAGAAAGTTGAAATCTTACCCCGAGGAAGATTATTGTACCATATCTAGGAAGATCCAGTAAGAGTTCCCGAGACTGCTCTGCATCTCATCTCGTTGGGGATAGCATAGATGTCAGCGGTAGCTTGATATTGCTCTATATGAAGAACAGGATCTGTCTTTCCATCATATTTGGGGGTCACCACAGGTGCTTTGAACTTTGACGGTGTGGGAAAATCCACAATGGCTTGGACAAAAGGCGTCCCTTGAACAAAAGTTCATTGTAGTGGGTTCCTCGCCTTAGCCATTTCTCCCAATCTATCTTCCAATCTCTGAATAGAGCCCTTCCACGCGTCGTTTCCCTCCTCGGGCCTATTGGTTCGAGCAATTGATCGAGCTGATGTGGCTTCCTGAGATCTATCTTGACGAGCAGCTGGTCGTGATTGCGCTGATCCTTCTCTTAGATCTGATGGTTGTCGAAAACTCCTTGACATGGCCTTAGGTGGACTCCTATTCTTCCTAGGGCCTAATCGACTGGAGAGAGAGTAATACGTTGTTCAGTATATGTAGCCCGTATTGACGAAGTTCGCCCAGGTTGATAAGAGAAATCATCAGATTCCTCAGTATAATATGAATCGGTACGCCTGGATCGTGAAGAACGTAAATGGGTTTGCCTCTGACCGCTTCTCTGTCCAGAATGAGAAGGTGCACCGCCATGAAGGGTTTGTACGAGTTGCCTCATTGTTTCTTTCATGGCGATCTGACCTTGGGCCAGATTTGTCATTATTCCAGCCAGATCTGGAACAGTTAATGGTGCAGAGGGATTTGGAGGGTTTCCAGCATTTCGATTGCTGGATTCAGGATTATCAGCCATTGATGATGAATTATTTTTGGTGAAAAACGATACTAACAGTCGTTTCCCACAGACGGCGCCAATCTGTTGATGTAAAAAATTAGATTGCTTCTAATTATTTAATCACAGATAAATTTAAATAAGACAAATAATTTTTAAAGTGGTTCAGCCTTATAAGAATGGCCTACGTCCACTGTTTCTGTTATTGCCGAATGTTTGGGAATTCTCGATATGTGGTTCTATCAAGAAATTCCGGTCCCCTTGAATGAGGATGATACAATGTATTTATAGCCCTTAGGCTGTACATGTGAAAGGGTAAACAATTAATGCCCTTTAAGTGTATATGTTTGTATGATGAGCATTAAATGAATAGTTGAACTGTTGATTATCTGGCAATTAATGCTATGGTCGAGATGCAGCTCGGACCGCCTTAGTTGCTCGGTATTCTGGAGTTTCTTGGAGCAGTGGAGTTCCTCGGAGCAATGAAATTCCTCGGAGTACCCCTGTTACTCGGAGTGTCTGACTTGATCAGGGAAGTAAAGTTCCTCGTTGCTAAAGTGATTGTAGAAATGTGCCACATAGACTGACACGTGTCTTCCTGTGATTCATCCACGTCAGTATATTAATTTTGGTATCAACACCGTATATAAATCTGCACCATATATACGTATCATTAACTTGTTTAAGACATTTCTCGCTTGATATCATATAACCATTTCACAAGTTATATCATTTATACATTTCACACCATGTATATACCTGTATATAATTCTGCACTATATATACATATCATATATCTCAACATTCACACGCATGTCGGATATAAATGTTATCACCCATGCGTAGGAGGTGGACATAGTTTCCCCTAGAAGTTCCTGTTCCATACCATAACATTTATACCCCCTATAAAAAAACGCTATGACCTGGGGATTATACTCAACCTACATTCGCTAGCCAGGGGACTCACCCACATCGCGCAACCTCCTGAGACAACATTAATATTGGTGTGCTTTACTATAAATATTATTCACACAAATATTTATAAATCATATTGATAGTACAAATATAGCACCCTGCCGCGGAAGGTGCTTGGCACCGCAGATGATTATATGACGCGACCCTTATCAGCGCAGGGCGCGGCCCTTCACAATACGGGGCGTGGCACCTTTGGCTCTAGCCTTTGGCAGGGCGCAGCACCCACATTGCTTGCCTTTCATGCCGCATCCCTCTCCATTACAGCAATTCCAGATTTTATATACATCACGTGCCCAGAGAACGTGAGCATATCTCCCATAAATAGAGGACCACACCTCGAAATGAGAGATAGATTCCACACGCCCTGGGCAGATTCTACAACACTTGGCAAATCCTTGCCATACTCTCTCTGGGTACAACCTCAACTTATAGCTTGGGAGTTATTCGCCTACATCGTAGCCACCTCTCCGGCATACTGGAATCCTCAATACTACCATGTACTCTCCCTTATTCTCATACTTGTATGCCTCTTTAGGCATGATTATATTGTACAATGCAATGCATATAATGAGAACGGAGCAACACAGTGGACGTAGGCCTATTTTAGAGGCTGAACCACTCTATACCTTGTCTTCTCTCTATTTACTCGCTTTATTTACTTATTATACACTTTACACTTGATTTGCTGGTACAAGAACGTCTTATGGCCGATTTCTCGTATCATCAATATGGAGCCGTCTGTGGGAATGAGATATTTCAATATTGTTTCTCTATGTGTCGAGTTCCTGAACACCTTATCCTATTCATGGGGATCCTCTAGATTATCATCCCATGAGTAAATTTTGGTTATTGAGCTCTATTTTATACTTACACCCTTAAATCGGTATTTCATACCTTCAGATCTACTCTCGAGTCTCGATTTTATGACCTTCGATATATTTTACATACCCTAGTGATATCGTTCCAATTAGATAAAGCTGGGAAGGCTTGGTGGAATTTAGCCCCGTAAAGGTGGGTGATTAGGGAAGAGTTATATTTACTCCCTTTTTGTTGTTCCTTCCCTATGATCTAGGGTTTATCATTAGAATTGTGCCATTTTGTGCACCGAGAGGTTATTCTCTCATGGATAGACCCTAGTAGGTATTCTCTCCACAAGTTTCGGTAGAAAAACTCAGTTTTTGGGTTTCAATTTTGGGATGGTCCCTTCACTGCCTAGGTAGGGATGCGGCATGGTAGTTCAACTACCTTACATGTCGTGGCATCTATTGGGGCAGTTGTATTACAGAAGCCTCAAAACATCAAGGAATAGACTCGGGTGGTCTCCAGCTTAACCTTGGTGAATATCATAAAAAGGCCACGGCAGTGCACCTATGTGCCATACTGGTCACGGCCTCAGCAGCAATACCATGTAGCAGTGCAAACGTTGCATCCCCATTTCCTACTTGGTTACTTCAATATTCCTGAGATTACTCACTTCTATTAGTTTTGTCTCAGATTATATACACTTTGTGAAGACTAACAAAATCATAAATGGAGGGAGAATCCATCCAGAGCACAGAAGTCAAAGATGAGATTATGCAACTGTACAATCACCTCAACCACCTCTACAACAGTCATGCCTCACTTCAGACCCAGGTCAATTATTTAACCCAGAGGTTCCTAATGGTAGAGGCCGCAGTCTCACCCAATGTGGGTGCGGCACTCAAAATCGGTGCTATCGCGGCCCCAAAAGTTCCACCCGAGGAAGTGCACGAGCTAAAAGCACTCACTGCAGAACGCAAGGCCGCGGCGAGGGTCCTAAAAAGGAGAATGGAGAAGGCAGATAAGAAATCTTAGGCCTACACTCCGTTGTCCTTCCCGATTGAAGAAATCTTTGAGCTCTTCAAAGAAGACAAGTTATTGAGGTGGCCAGAAAAGCTGAGAGCTCCACCCCACAAGAGGAACAAAGCTACTTGGTGCAAGTTCCATCTGGACCATGGCCATGACACTGAGCAGTGTTATGCACTAAAGGATGAAATTGAAAGGCTGATTAGGCAAGGGATGCTGCGGAGGTTCCTCAAAGATGTTTAGTGGATGAAGTCTAGTCTCACAGACCGCATGCCCATTTTTCATGCTTATGTCTTATATTTCATTTATTTCTACCTATCAGTGACAACTCTTCTTATGCTATTTTAAATTAAACTTTCTATTATCTTTACAAAGTCATATATGTACCTGAATAGTTATATGAAATCAAGTTCACTTTTATAGTGCCATATTTTTATTCTCATTTCCATGAAATGTTATCTTATAAAGACCATTTTCATCTTAAACATCCATCCATATCTCGATTGGAGACAATATGTTAGATCTGGAATAACAAATTATCTTGAAAGACTATTATTATTTCGAGAAGCACCTGCCGAGGGGTTACGTTCTTAGTTAGATCACAAGTTCCCCTCCCAGATGTGCAACTATATCTTATCATATAATGATCATATTCACGAAAGCATTTGAGGATTCAAGGACTCTTATTAGCCACAGGGCATGCGATGCCCGTTCTCTGCTGCCGGGATCTTTTAATTAGCCAGGGGGTTTACAATTCTCGTTCTTAACTTTCAGGAAGTGTCATTAGCCATGAGGGCTTACTATGCCCGTTCTTAGCTTTCGGGATGCGTCGTTAAGTCGGGAGACTTGCAATATCTAGCCAGGGATGGCTTTATATATGTCCATAGACGTGGGTGGCTTAATAACATAACCCAGCCTGGGGAGGCTTGAAAGTATCTCGTATATTAGCTGTGGGTGGCTTAATAACATAACCCAGCTTTGGGAGGCTTGAAAGTATCCCGTATATTAGCTGTGGGTGGCTTAATAACATAACCCAGCTTGGGAATGCTTGAAATTATCCCGTATATTAGCTGTGGGTGGATTAATAACATAACCTAGCCTGGGGAGGCTTAAAAGTATCCCTTATATAAGTTGTGGGTGGCTTAATAACATAACCTAGCCTGGGGAGGCTTAAAAGTATCATGTATGTTAGTTGTGGGTGGCTTAATAACATAACCCAGCTTGGGGAGGCTTGAAAGTATCCTGTATGTTTGCTGTGGGTGGCTTCATAACATAACCCAGCCTGGGGAGGCTTGAAAGTATCATGTATGTTAGTTGTGGGTATCCCGTATATCTATAAAGGCCCATGTTCAGATGGAAGGGCTAGAAGAGTGCAATAGCCCTGTCAATACATCTATATCCATTAAAGCGACTAAGTTGATGTGGTAATGACTTGGATTTAGATCCAATTTAAGCGACTAGAGGAAAGCCATGAGAGGTAAAAAAAAATTACTGTAATCACAAAAGCATGCCAAAGCTACATAATCTCTTAAAGGCTAAATATATTGCCGCGGGAATTAAATGAATCCATTAAGCGATGAAGGCAAGCAGTGCAGTTGACCTGTCGTGGTCATGATCAAGAACCACTATTATAATGATCCAGTTATAAGGTGTTGCAGCCTATGTAAAGTGCACATGGTAATCTACGATACAGTGTTGTAGCCTTAAACTAATTCAGGGTTCTTGCTCAGTTGAAGTACCAATGCATTGGAAGAAAAATCATTGAGTGGCCACAGCCTTAATTAAAATTAAAAGCCGCAGCCTTGGCCATTCTTTATATTCGATATTAGTTATTGGATTACAAAAAACAACTATATGATTCAAGCCGCTAATCCACATCAGAGTGTCGCGGCCTTAAGTTATATTCCTTTTTGGTATCTAAATAGGGCCGCAGCCCATGGCCCATACGTTTGCAAGAAGAAAATGCATAATTCAAGGAAGCAAAACATTCATTCAAGTAGAAAGGTCTAGAGCATCCATTCAAATGTTAAAGCAAGAAAAGTAGAAAAATAAGGAGCTACAAGAAAATGAGGCAAAAATAACCAATGCAGAAAAGGTGGCCGCAACCTTGATAATATCAGTTAAGATTACAGTCAAATAGGCCAGAAGCACTACAAAAGGCAAAATAACAGAAGGGACGCAACCCTGTATCAATGATAGTTCAAAACATTATAAATAGTTCAGGAGGCTGCATCATCACGCTCATCTCCCTCAACGCCATCCATGGCGATCTCAGTAGCTGCCTCTGCCCTCAACCTCGCTTTCTCTTCAGCCGCGGCCTTGAGCTCAGCTATGCACTCTTGATGCTCAGCATCACCAAGTCCCTAGGAAAGAATGGTCTCCTTAGAGTCAGGAAAGTTCTTTATGACCCTGTGCCTAAGTTCTTGGTAACCGCGAAGGTAGGCCCTATTATTCATGAGATAAAAGTCCCTACAGCCTTTGAATGACTCCACAGTACTGTCAATTGCAAGTTGAAGGGCTTCCACATAGTCCCCCTCTATTTTCTTAATTGCCACGACATGGGCTACGGCATCTTGGGCAGACTTGGCATCCAGCTCCTTATATTTCTTTTAAAGAAGCCTGAGCTTATTACTAAAAGTTTTCGCGGCCTGTGCAGCTTCCGCGGTCTGAGACTGGGAGACCTTAAGGGATTACGCGGCCTGTTTAAAGTTTTCCTCTACTTCCTCTTTAGCTTTTATTGGAGATCCTAAGTTCATCTCGGCTGCCTAAAGAATCGCGGGTGTAGACTGCTTCCCAGCTTCAAAAGAGGAATTTCGTGCAGCCTCCAAGTCAGCGGCGTGTACCCTCTTCACTGCCTCTTTTAGTTTATAAAGGGCTTCATACTTCCTATTTTGGTCCACCATGACGTCCGCAGCCTGAAATGAAAATGTTAGGAGCAAGATATGGAATGCAGAATTAAAACTAAGAGAGCACTTGCACTTACCCTCAAAAGACTATGGAGGCCGCAGTCCTCCAAATCGTTATGGTCTTCTTCGACCAACCTATCAAGATCCGCAACATCAAGGGCCCACTTCATCCTTCACGCAGCCTTTGCGGTAGTATCCCATGAGGAGTCAGGGTCAGGCTGTCTTAACTGTGGCTGCGATCCACCATCAGGACCAGCTCCGACGCGGCACTGAGGAGGTGCCAAGTTATCATTAACCACTACAACAGGTGGCGGGGACGGAGAATATGAATGCATATGGACATTCGACGTTTACATCCGGCCTATCGCGGCCAAATTGCCCATATATCGTCATCAAACTCAGCTTGGGGTGGGGGGCAGCAGTGGTAATTTTTTCCACGGCCTGATTTTTGGTCACGATAGGAGGATTTGGATCGCTGGAAGGGGACGAGGGTGGAGTTTTGGTCATGGGCCTCTTCCTTTTACTGTGCCTTGTAGCGTTGTTGAGAACAGTTGCATCCTCATCCATTTCAGCTAGCTGGGCAGCCAACAGTTCCCTATCAACTTCCTCACCTGAAAGAGGAAAAGCAATGGTAAATAATTAAAGTTTCAACATAAGTTACCGCGGACAAAGAATGATGATCAGGTTATTACCTCCCGTGGCCATCTCTTTTGGAATGGACTTACTAGGAAATAACCCTGCTTCAAAAACAGTTGCAGATATTACAAGGACGCTGAATTTCTTCTCTTCAGCAGGGATGACCACCGCCTTGGCAACTATTTTCTCTTGCCTCACGCTCAGTTGCAAGTTGTCAAGAACTACATAAAAGAACTTCAAAGGTTATTAAGGTTTAATAAGAAACTACAAATAGGGGACGCGACTATAAATCAAATACCTAGCTTAGAAGGGGACCCCTATTGCCGCGGCATTCGAAACGACCTTTCTCTCTCGTTCTCCTGAGGGTGAATCTCCCACCCTTCATCGGAGATGTAGAGGTACTTCCCCTTCCAGTTCTTTACACTGGTCGGCCTCCCGGAGTCACGGAGTTTTCCTTGGGACGATAGAAGTGAAAAAATTCCGTGGGAGTAATGTCTTTTTTAAATTGATTCTCCCAAAGCACGACTGCGACAAGGATGGCCCTCCAGCCATTGGGATCTAAATGTGCTGGTGCTAGTTTCATGGTTCAAAAAATTCGTCTGATGGGAACAGGAACTGGCAGCCGTAGCCCATAAACAAAGGCATAAAATGGAAAACATACCCCATCGTCAGCAAGTGTCGTGCACGATCTTTGGTTCGCGGTAGGTACTCAGCACATCAAGTTTTCTAGAAACTCGAAGGCCTCATCTACCTGATCAACCCAGTCGTGGGTCATGATGATGCGGTTATCAAACACAGCTAGGGGTCTCTCAGCCCTCCCAGAGGGACCAGATGGTTCGTCACTAACATCAGCAGTACCCCTTGCCGCGGCATCACCTTCCACATCCATTGGTCGGTTACTAGAGTTGGCTTCCTCTTCCATCCGAGTGGTCTCAGAATCCTTATTAGAAGCAGAGTCCGCGGAGTCTGAGTCTAATACTATGCAGTTGGGGCAATTCTTCAGTTGGCAAGGCCCTATTGACTTCAGAGGAGGCACTAAAGGGAGTTCAGGAGGAGAGGCTCCAAAATGCTTTGCCCAAAAGCCTCTCAAAAACTCGTGTGGGTCAAAGCTCATAATAAAGAACAATAATTTCATGTATAAATGAAACTTTAAAATATTGAAATTCTTTACATGGAAATATCTTACACAGCCATATACACCCAAAAAACCGAACACAACCCATATCAATAACATGCAGTTTCCTAGAATTTGTGACACCCCGCCTAATAAAATACCGGGTGATCAGTCCTATATCAAATTAAATAGGAATCTCATCTGGATCATTTTTAGCATCACTGTCAATTTTTTTTTAAAACTTACTAACCTCCTAGTATTCAAAAGACATGTTGCCAAATTTTATCTTTTAATTAACATCACTAACAACATGTGAAAAAATATATAACTAACCATCACGCAATCACTGAATCAAGTAATACTAAAAATGGAATAAATGTAATCCTTGCCGAAACAACCACTAGCTACAAATCAAATAACAAAAATAAACCACAATAGGAATAACTGAATACAATATCTAACTGAAATAAAATGGAACAACTAGGGCGACATGCCCAAAGGAAATACTGATTGCATCATACTCTAGGAATGAAATGACTGAAGAGGCTAAGTCAAAATCATGCAACATCCACATGTGCCGAAGGTGCATGAATCTGGAATAGAACAACTCTGACGTCCCTGTTGCTGGACACCTAAAAGGTTTTGAAAATATTTTTATGACAATGGTTAGAACCCAAAATATTTTGAAAATATTTAGCAAGTGAATTTAAATGCAGGAAATTAAAATGCATGAATGCTATTCATATTTAAGTTAGTGTCGCACACTTTCTTAAGGACACCTCACCCCTCGACTAATGTGCACGCCTAACATATCTATACATTACCCATCTAGCTAACTACCCCGTAACTAGTCTTGTCACATATATCCCAATAATTCCCACAACTCTATCCCGAGTGATTTTAGTTATAAAATTTATAAGTTATTAATCGCACTTAACTTATTTAAATCACTTCTCAATTAATACCATATAATATTTTCACAAGTTATATAATTTATACATTTCACATCATGTATTTACCCGTATATAAATCTGCACCATATATACGTATCACTAACTTCTTTAAGGCATTTCTCGTTTGGTATCATATAACCGTTTCACAAGTTATATCATTTATACATTTCACACCATGTATATATCTGTATATAATTATGCATTATATATACGTATCATATATCTCAACATTCACACGCATGTCGAATATAAATGTTATCACCCATGCGTAGGAGGCGACCATAGTTTCCCCTGAAAGTGCCTGTTACATACCATAACGGCCCACCCCTATAAACAAACGCTATGACCTGGGGATTATACTCACCCTGCATTTGCTAGCCAGGGGACTCACCCACATCGCGCAACCTCCTAAGACAACATTAATATTGGTGTGCTTTACTATAAATACTAGGTGTAAACCCACGCGATGCGCGGGCTAAGCATTTCTAACTGTCATTATGCACGTTATCCCACATATCATCTTCTTTGTATGAGATTAAAACAATGTTCCCATTTATATGGAAGAAATTCTTACCATTATTGTATTGGACAAATAAATGATTTTTCCCGAGTTTGTAATATTTTTTAATTCCATTTTATTTGTACTTTTTCATTTGCACGTTTTTATACGGAAGAAATCCTTACCATTAGTGAATTGGACAAAAAAATAATTTTTTCTGAGTTTGTAATATTTTTTAATTCGATTTTTTCTTTTCATATTTGTGCTTCACTGGAACTGATGGCAATCCTTTCGTCTTCTATGGCTCAAATTTTCTTTAGCACATTCGTCTCAGTTTAGTTCCATCCATCCTATATTTGGTTTAGACCAACTCATAGCAATTACTATAGACTGGATACTCGAAGCAATTTTTAATCTAAGATCTTGCAAAACATATTTTTCTCAACTAAACAAATTAAGGTTTATTGTATAACTTGAAAGTATCATTTATGGAACCAATAATGTCTTCAATAATTTTTTCAACCTCAATTTTCACACCACCTCCAAATTTTCTATTATTGCAGACAAGCCATAAGTTCTTTCCTAAAGCGTCATATATAACATCATCCACCCACCTGTAATAACCCGTCCTTTTGGAGACAATTAAATTCCATAATTAAGTATAATTTGAAATTTGAAGATTTTCTCGAAATAGTAATTTTTGGGATTTTCGAGGATTTAATAATTTTCGAAGGGTGTTATAAATTATTTTGGGACTATATAGGTCGAAGTAATTTAATTATATGTCGCCGTGGAGTATAACGACAAAAGAGGTGTGATTTTGAGTAGAAGACCGCATTTATTTATTATGGGTTAGAATAGTTATTTGCGGTCAAGTACCTCGGACGGGAATTTCGACTGCGCCATGAGTCCCGGAATGTCCGAGATAGTAAAAAAAAGAGTGTCCGATTTTCGAAATTGAGTTTCGGGGAATTTTAGAGTTAAACAGGCTCGTAATTGAGTAAACGAGTCGTTTTGGATTAAACCCCTTTTCTTCTTATTTAAAGAGGGAGGAAGGGAAAGAAAAGAGAGAGAAGAGAGAGAAAAGGAGGAGAAAATGGAGGAACACCGTCCAAACTCCGCGAGATTCAGCTCGAGGTCGTCGGATTTCATCCTCGAGGCAAGTGTTTACTTGCTTTATTTACTTTTGTGCATTAATCTCATATCATAGTTGGTAAAAATATGATTTTGGGTTAGAACCCTTAAAATAAAATTGGGAAAACTTAGATATGAGTTTACATATTGATGTAATGTAAACTCTTAATGATTTCTAGTGTTAAATCCATGTAAATGCAGTGAAGAATTGGATTGAAATGGGTTAAAATCATAAGTTGGGGCTTTTATGGTTTTAGGGTTTAAATCTAAGAGAAATAGTTTAATACCCCAAATAAATTGATGTGTTAGTTGTAAAACATAGATTAGATGTTTATTGAGTTGTTGGATGATCTTAGAAACAACAAAAATGGAGAATAATGGAGGTTTGGAAAATTTTTTAAGATGATGAATAGTGGCTTGCGTGTTAACCGAATCGATTCGGCCTGATGCGAATCGATTCAGCTCTTGGTCAAAAAATAAAATTTGTATATCTCTTCGACGCGGTCGCGTGGGCGCCGACCACATATTTTTCTTATTTTTTTGGATTTATAGTGATTTTTCTACTGAAAGCTGTCCGAGATTGAAATCATTAGTTGTAACTTATTGGAGATAAATATTAGGGGTTCTCAAAAAGGATTTTTAGGACCTCTAAAGAATTTGAGGAGATATTAAAACTTTGGGTTTGTTGGAATAAATCCGAGTTATGAATTAAATAGAGATTGAATTGAGTTTGGAGTTTTTGGGATATGTATAAAACCTAGGCAAATTTGGGATTTTCGGACAAGACGAATCGATTCGGACCAGCCGAATCGATTCGGTAAGAGACAGTTTGAAAGTAGAACCATTTTGAATCGATTCGGACAGGGCGAATCGATTCGGACAGGGCGAATCGATTCGGTGGCCAGCAAATCGATTCGGGCAGGCCGAATCGGTTCGGTCCTGGCAAAATTTTAAGGTTTTCTCCTTTTAAAGTTAGGGAGATTTAAACTATGGATTTGGAGATTATTATTGGTCGAAGTAAGGAAATACTTTGGATTTAGAATCATGCTAATATGAATGCATGATTATGATTCCTGGAGGGAATCTTTAGGATTATTGGTCATCGCTAGATGTTATAGGCCACTATGGCTGTTTATATATATTCTAGGAAGAATATATAGGTTATGTATATACTGTGTGATTTAGGTATATATATATGTTATGATGGAAATGATTTTGAAAATATAAAAATGAATATTTTCAAAATGGTAAATAAATGATTTTCATAATTGATAAAATATGGATTACACACCTCTCTAAATCGCTATCATAAGGGAAGTTGCGTACGTATGGTGAAGCCCCCTGGCTAATGAATGTATGGTGGATATAGTCCTATAGGCCATGTGAGCGTTTGTTGATATATATTTTTCTGCGCTGGTTAGGAGATTCTGGGTGTGATCTTAACTATCCCGCAGGCACATGGCCGCTTCCCGGCGTCTTGCGATGTAGGATCCCAGGTTGTCTTGATGATAGGCCCTGGAAGATGATAACCATTTAGGGGCGCGCAGAGTGGGGAAACCCGGACGGGCGGTCTTAGAATGCGTTATATTAAAGCAATTCATGATAATGGATTGACTTTAATTGCATTTCCTGGATATAGGAAGGGAAATGGGTTATATGTTTAGCTTCGGTAACACTCCCGGATGGAAGAAGGGATGTGGAAGCATATGATATGGTAAAATCATTTTTATGATAATAAAAATGGCTTTTAATTACATTTCCTGAGTATAAAAAGGGAAATGGGATAATTGAAAAAGGAAAAGCATTTTTATGTTAATAAAATTGGCTTATAAAAAGACATATGTTTTGGTATAGCAATTCATGCTAATGAATTGGCTTTTAAATACATTTCCTGGATATGAGAAGGGAAATGGAAAGTTTTGAAATAAAAATGATAAATACTTTGTGTATCGAATACACCTCAGTCCGGGAGGTAGATCCGGATGTGTATTATAAGATATAATCGATATTATGTAAACCTCAGTCCGGGAGATATTATCCGGACGTATATTGTAAGTGTACATATATATATATTTATACATTTGTGTGTGCTACGGGCCTAATGGATCTCTACCATTAACCCTGCCAAGTAGTAGTGTATCGGGGGGTTCCTTGTTTGGATTTCGCTTTGCGAGACACCCCACGCACGAACTTAGTGCAGTGTTGAGAATGGAGGGAAGTTTATCCCTTAGCACTTGGACTATCTGGGGTAGATAGTAGTTGGGTGATAGACTAGTTAGGCAAGGATAGCTTGACTAGGGTATGTTGTTAGGATGCGATAGGTGTGCACTACTAGAGGAGAGGTGAGGGGTATCTCATGGGAGTGCGATACCAATTTAAATATGAGATAAAACTATTTTTTTGAAAAAAAAAATAAAGCATTTATGCACTTGTAAAATATTTTCAAAATTCGGGCTCTGACCCGTTTATCTACTTTTCCTCTCTTGTTGTATATTATATATATATAGATATAGGTGTCCAGACACACGGACGCCTGGATGGCATTTCTTTCGAGTCATACGTCTGCTGCAGCAGCTGTGGATGCTTGCGGGTTCTCGGTAGACGCTTCTTTCCTTGTACTCTAGATAGGAGGTATTGTACAAACATTCGGGCCAATGGTCCAACTGATTTTATTTATTCGTTGCACGATATTCGATATGGTTGTATAATTTGAACCAAGTGTTCGGTTATTTTAATTTATTTCATTTTCATTTCTGTTTTACTTACGCACTAAATTGTGGATGTTTTATTTTAATTGATTAAAAGAGTAGTTAAGTTAAAATTTTAACGCTCGCCTAATAGGATATTAGTAATTAAATGGATTTTCGACAGTGATGCTAAGAATGATCCATATGTAACTCCTGTTATAATTTGATATAGGAGTGATCGCCCGGTATCCCATTAGGCGGGTTGTTACACCACCAAGAAGTGATTTTTAAATAGAGAAATTTAAGACTCAAACTAACGTAAAAAATGAGACCAAAATATTTGCAAACACGTGATGGATATCTTTTATTTGGCAAGCAATAGAGAAATTACATTAGGACGCCAATGCCACATAGAAATAAAAATGTTAACATGGATAAGATTGTTCCAGAACCTACCCAGAATAAACGGAAACGTCGTCGCCAACAACGACTCCACCATCAATAACGGCGGACCTAGTTTATTTGTCGTGCCCACATCAATCGGCCAACCCCTAAATTTAACCAAACTCAGATCATCCAGTATGATTTGGGTTATCTTGGTTGGGATGGCAAATATGATGTTACAAAGAGATCCCTCAAATTTGGTATCCACCTAATTTATACACTTGCGAAATTCACATCCCAAACAGCCCCAACAAACTTGAAAAAACACGTACATGTTATTCATCACATCAAACACCGACTTAAACCCACCGCTATATCTCACACATACACACATATAGCATCCTTGTACTATTTCTCCCTAATCAATAAAATATATCATATTTGCAACAGTCATAAATATATTAATACTTATCATTTTAAACTAATTCTTAAGCTACAAAAGTATATCATCGGGTATTATAAAAATCAATCATTAGAACATAAACACAAGTAAAGACTTCATCAACTGATCAATTATCTTATACAATATTCAAAGTAGAAAAGAAGAAAAACGATTAAACGAAGTTTTACCAAATTAAGTTAAGAGTTCCATAAAGATAATGATATTTACAGCCAACCCATCAATTCATATTCCTCCAAAACAAATATTATATAGAAATGTAGAAAACTGTATTTGTGAAATCTGAGTCTGGTAACCACATTTCGAAGATTTTATTTATTCGAGGGAGAGGGAGCAATAATAATGTATCCAATTTACCCTGATCCACATGCGTTACATTAGCATTCCCAAAACTATAATCTTGAGAACTCAGGTCGGCCAAACTCGGTGTGACCCATCTTCATCAAACACCATACCAACTAATGATCTTCAACTGATAGACCAAATTCAGATCGATTGTATATATATAGAGAGAGAGGGCTTCGTTATATTTATGGGACATGGTGAGGGACATATGGGTTATGGAAGAGGGAAGCCTTTATACTTGGGAAGCCAAAAGGCAATGAAATGAATGACAAAGAAGATCCTTAAGACCTTTGATTTTTGCACTTTAACAGCTACTTTGGAATCCTCTAGTCTTGGAAAGCCAAAAGGCAATGAAATGAAAGACAATGAATTGAATGGCAAAAGAGAGTAACAGAGACGGTGATAAAAGAGATTGACATGTGGACACATTAACTATGAGGGAGCTTTAACTTTTGTGTATCATTATAGAGTATATAGAGATAGAGATAAAATATAGAGTGCCACATGGACACTCTCAATGAGAAGGAGTCTTAAATGCTCATAAATGCCTTATTTTGCATTTTATAGTATATAGAGATTATTCACACAAATATTTATAAATTATATTGATAGTAAAATAAAGCACCCTGTCGTGGAAGGTGCTCGGCACCACAGATGATCATATGTCGCGGCCCTTATCAGCGTAGGGCGCAGCCCTTCTCAGCATGGGGCGCAGCCCTTCACAATACAGGGCGCGGCACCTTTGGCTCCAGCTTTTGGTAGGGCACAGCACCCACATTGCTTGCCTTATAGGCCGCATCCCTCTCCATTACAGCAACTCCAGATTTTATATACGTCACGTGCCCAGAGAACGTGAGAATATCTCCCATAAATAGAGGACCACACCTCAAAATGAGTTATCAATTCCACACGCCCGGGGCAAATTCTACAACACATGGCAAAGCCTTGCCATACTCTCTCTGGATACAACCTCAACTTATAGCTTGGGGGTTATTCGCCTACATCGCAGCCACCTTTCCGGCACACCGGAATCCTCAATACTGCCATGTACTCTCCTTTATTTTCATACTTGTACGCCTCTGTAGGCATGATTATATTGTACAATGCAACGCATATAATGAGAACGGAGCAACATAGTGGACGTAGGCCTATTTTAGAGGCTGAACCACTCAATACCTTGTCTTCTCTCTATTTACTGGCTTTATTTACTTATAATATACTTTACTCTTGATTTGCTGGTACAAGAACGTCTTATGGCTGATTTCTCGTATCATCAATCTGGCACCGTCTGTGGGAACGAGATATTTCAATATTGTTTCTCTATGTGTCGAGTTCTTAAACACCTTATCCTATTCATGGGGATCCTATGGATCATCATCCCATTAGTAAATTTTGGTTATTGAGCTCTATTTTATAATTACACCCTTAAATGGGTATTTCATACCTTCAGATCTTCTCTCGGGTCTCCATTTTATGACCTTAGATCTATTTTACATACCCCTGTAATATCGTCCCACTTAGATAAAGCTGGGAAGGCTTGATGGACTTTAGCCCCGTAAAGGTGGGTGATTAGGGAAGAGTTATATTTACTCCCTTTTTGTTGTTCTTTGCCTATGATCTAGGGTTTATCATTAGAATTGTGCCATTTTGTGCACCGGGAGGTTATTTTCTCATGGATAGACCCTAGTAGGTATGCTCTCCATGAGTTTCGAGAGAAAAACTCAGTTTCGGGGTTTCAATTTTTGGATGGTCCGTTCATGTTGCGGTGTGGTAGGGATACGGTGTGGTAGTTCAACTACCTTACATGTTGCGGCCTCTATTGGCGCAGTTGTATTACAGAAGCCTCAAAACGTCAAGGAACGGAATCGGGTGGTCTCCAGCTCAACCTTGGTGAATATCATACAAAGGCCACGGCAATGCACTTATGTGCCATACTGGTCGCGGACTGAGCAGCAATACCATGTAGCAGTGCAAATGCTGCATCCCCATTTCCTACTTAGTTACTCTAATATTCTTGATATTACTCACTTCTCTTAGTTTTGTCTCAGATTATATATACTTTGTAAAGACTAACAAAAGCAGAAATGGAGGGAGAATTCAACCAGAGCACAGAAGTCAAATATGAGATTGTGCAGCTGTACAATCACCTCAACCACCTCTACGAAAATCATGCCTTACTTCAGACTCAGGTCAATTATTTGACCCAGAGGGTCCTAATGCTAGAGGTCGCGGCCTCACCCAATATGGGTGCGGCACCCAGAATCGGTGCTGCCGCGGCCCCAGAAGTTCAACCTGAGGAAGTGCACGAGCTAAAAGCACTCGCCGCAGATCGCAAGGTCTTGACTAGGGTCCTAAAAAGGAGAATGGAGAAGGCAGAGAAGAAATATGAGGCCTACATTCCATTAGCCTTCCCGATTGAAGAAATATTTGAGTTCATCAAATAAGACAAGCTGTTGAGGTGGCCAGAAAAGCTGAGAGCTCCACCCCACAAGAGGAACAAAGCTACTTGGTGCAAGTTCCATCTGGACCATGGCCACGACACTGAGCATTGCTATGAACTAAAGAATGAAATTGGAAAGCTGGCAAGGGATGCTGCTGAGGTTCCTCAAAGATATTAAGGGGATGAAGTCTAGTCTCACAGACCGCATGCCCATTTTTCATGCTTATGTCTTATATTTCATCTATTTCTACCTACCAGTGACAACTCTTCTTATACTATTTTAAATTAAACTTTCTGTTATCTTTACAAAGTCATATATATACCTGAATAGTTAAATGAAATCAAGTTCACTTTTATAGTGCCATATTTTTATTCTCATTTCCATGAAATGTTATCTTATAAAGACCATTTTCATCTTAAACAGCCATCCATATCTCGATTGGAGACAATATGTTAGATCTGGAATAACAGATTATCTCGAAAGACTATTATTATTTCTGGAAGCATCTGTCGAGGGGTTACGTTCTTAATTAGATCACAAGTTCCCCTCCCAGATGTGCAACTATATCTTATTATATAATGATCATATTCACGAAAGCATTTGATTATTCAAGGAGCTCTTATTAGCCACAGGGGATTGCGATGCCCGTTCTCTGCTACCGGGATGTTGTAATTAGCATGGGGCTTTACAATGCCCGTTCTTAACTTTCAGGAAGTGTCATTAGCAATGAGGGCTTACAATGCCTGTTCTTAGCTTTCGGGATGTGTCGTTAAGTCGAGAGACTTACAATATCTAGCCAGGGATGGCTTTACATATATCCATAGACGTGGATGGCTTAATAACATAACCCAGCCTAGGGAGGCTTGAAAGTATCTCGTATATTAGCTGTGGGTAGATTAATAACCTAACCCATCCTGGGGAGGCTTGAAAGTATCTGGTATATTAGCTGTGGGTGGCTTAATAACATAGCCCATCCTAGGGAGGCTTGAAAGTATCGTGTATGTTTGCTGTGGGTGGCTTAATAACATAACGCGGTCTGGGGAGGCTTGAAAATATCATGTATGTTTGATGTGGGTGGCTTTATAACATAACCCATCCTAGGGAGACTTGAAAGTATCCTGTATGTTAGTTGTGGGTATCCCGTACATCTACAAAGGCCTATGTTCAAATGGAAGGGCTAGAAGAGTGCAGCATCCCTACCAATACAACTGTAGCCATTAAAGAGACTAAGTTAATGTGGTAATAACTTGGATTTAGATCCAATTAAAGTGACTAGAGGAAAGCCATGAGAGGAAATTGTTGTTTTACTGTAATCACAAAAGCATGCCAAAGCTACAGAATCTCTTAAAAGCTAAATATACAGTCGCGGAAATTAAATGAATCCATTAAGCGACGAAGGCAGGCAGTGCAGTTGACCTGTCGCGGCCATGATCAAGAACCACTATTATAATGATCCAGTTGTAAGGTGTCGCGGTCTATGTAAAGTGCACATGGTAATCTCCGATACAGTGTTGTAGCCTTAAACTAATTCAGGGTTCTTGCTCAGTTGAAGTACCAACGCATTGGAAGAAAAATCGTTGGGTGGTTGCAGCCTTAATTCAAATTACAAGCCGCAGCCTTGGCCATTCTTTATATTCCATATTGGTTATGGGATGACAAAAAACAAATATATGATTCAAGCCGCTAATCCACATCAGAGTTCCGCGGCCTCAAGTTATATTCCATTTTGGTATCTAAATAGGGCCGCAGCCCATGGCCCATACATTTCCAAGAAGAAAATGCATAATTCAAGGAAGCAAAACATTCATTCAAGTAGAAAGGTCGAGAGAATCCATTCAAATGTTAAAGAAAGAAAAGTAGAAAAATAAGGAGCTACAAGAAAATGAGGCAAAAATAACCAATGCAGAAAAGGTGGTCGCAACCTTGATAATATCAGTTAAGATTATAGACAAATAGGCCACAGCCACTACAAAAGGTAAAATAACACACGGAACGCAACCCTGTATCAATGATAGTTCAAAAAAATTTATATAGTTCAGGAGGCTACATCATCACGCTCATCTCCCTCATCGCCATCCAAGGCGATCTCAGTAGCTACCACTACCTCAGCCTCTGCCCTCAACCTCGCTTTCTCTTCAGCCACGGCCTTGAGCTCAACTATGCACTCTTGATGCTCAGCATCACCAAGTCCCTAGGAAAGAATGGTTTCCTTAGAGTCAGGAAAGTTCTTTATGATCCTGTGCCTAAGTTCATTGTAGACACGGAGGTAGGCCCTATTATTGATGAGATAAAAGTCCCTACAGACCTTAAATGACTCCACAATACTGCCAATGGAAAGTTGAAGGGCTTCGGCATGGTCCCCCTCCATTTTCTTAATTTCCACGGCATGGGCTACGGCATCTTGGGCAGACTTGGCATCCACCTCCTCATATTTCTTTTGAAGAAGCCTGAGCTTATTACTAGAAGTTTTTGCTACCTGTGCAGCTTCCGCGGTCTAAGACTAAGAGACCTTAAGGGATTACGCGGCCTGTTTAAAGTTTTCCTCTACTTCCTCTTTGTCTTTTATTACAGCTCCTAAGTTCATCTTGGCTGCCTGAAGAGCCGCGACAATAAACTTCTTCCCAGCTTCAAAAGAGGAATTTCATTCAGCCTCCAAGTCAGCGATGTGTACCCTTTTCACTGCCTCTTTTAGTTTATAAAGGGACTCATACATCCTCTTTGGGGCCACCATGACGTCCGCGTCCTGAAATGAAAATGTTAGGAGCAAGATATGGAATACAAAATTAAAACTAAGAGAACACTTACACTTACCCTCAAAAGACTATGGAGGCCGCAGTCCTCTTGATCGTCATGGTCTTTTTCGACCAACTTATCAAGATTCGCAACATCAAGGGCCCTCTTCCTCCTTCGCGCAGCCTTTACGGTAGTATCCCATAAGGACTCAGGGTCAGGCTGTCTTAACTGTGGTCACGGTCGACCATCAGTACCAGATTCGGTGCGGCACTGAGGTGGTGCCAAGTTATCATTAACCGCTACAACAGGTGGCAACGGCGGAGAAGCTGAATGCATAGGGACATCCGACGTTAACATCAGACCTACCGTGGCCAAATTGCCCCCTATATCATCATCAAACTCAACTTGGAGTAGGGGGAAGCAATGGTAGTTTTTTCCATGGCCTAATTTTGGGTCGCGGTAGGAGAATTTGGGTCGCTAGAAGGATCCGCGACTGGAGTTTTGGTCCTGGGCCTTTTCCTTTTCCTTTTCCTGTGCCTTGCAGCATTGTTGAGAACAGTTGCGCCCTCATCCATTTCAGCTAGTTGGGCAACCAACAATTCCCTATCAACTTCCTCACCTGAAAGAGTAAAAGCAATGGTAAATAATTTAAGTTTCAACATAAGTTGCCGCGAACAAAGAATGATGATCAGGTTATTACCTCTCGCGGCCATATCTTTTGGAATGGACTTGCTGGGAAAGAACCCTGCTTTAAAAATAGTTGCAGATGTTACAAGGACGCTGATTTCTTCTCTTCAACAGGGATGGCCATGGCCTTGGCAACTCTTTTATCTTGCCTCCCGCTCAGTTGCAAGTTGTTAAGAACTACATAAAAACACTTCAAAGGTTAGTAAAGTTTAATAAGCAACTATAAAGAGGGGACGGGCTATAAATTAAATACCTAGCTTAGAAGGGGACCCCCATTGTCGCGACATTCGAAACGTCCTGTCTCTCTCATTCTCCTGAGGGTGAATCTCCCACCCTTCTTCGGAGATGTAGAAGTACTTCCCCTTTCAATTCTTTACACTGGTCGGCCTCCCAGAGTAAAGGGTCTTGTCGATGCCGCAGATGGAGAAGTAGTAGTACCCAGCGAACTTCATGAAGTTTTCCTTGGGATGATAGAAGTGAAAAAATTTTGCGGGAGTAATGTCTTTTTTGAATTGATTCTCCCAAAGCACGACCGCGGCAAGGATGGACCTCCATCCATTGGGATCTAACTGTGTTGGTGCTAGTTTTATGGTTTGAAAAATTCATCCGATGGGAACAGGAATTGGCAACCACAACCCATAAACAAAGGCATAAAGTGGAAAAAATACCCCATCATCAGCAAGTGACGTGCACGGTCTTTGGTTCGCGTTAGGTAATGATCACATCAAGTTTTCTTGAAACTCGAAGGCCTCATCTACCTGGTCAACCCAGTCTTGGTTCATGATACTGCGAATATCAAACACAGCTAGGGGTCTCTCAGCCCACCCAGATGGACCAGATGGTTCGTCCCTAACATCAGCAGCACCCCTTGCCGCGGCATCACCTTCCACATCCATTGGTCGATTACTAGAGTTGGCTTCCTCTTTTATTCGAGTGGTCTCAGAATCCTTATTAGAAGCATAGTCTGTGGAGTCTGAGTCTAATACTACGTAGTTGGGGCAATTCTTCAGTTGGCAAGGCCCTATTGACTTCAGAGGAGGCACGGAAAGGAGTTCAAGAGGAGAGACTCCAAAATGCTTTGCCCAAAAGCCTCTCAAAAACTTGTCTGGGTCAAAGCTCATATGGCTGCTGCAGTACCTGAAAAGCACAAGCTGTAGTTAGGTGCCGCAGCCAGTATGGTATAGAGGCCTCTTAGAGGCCACAACAAGTTCAATTGAATATCAAGATGAACATAAAATATTAAGGCCAAATGGACAAGTATGGGGTTTGAGCCCCAAAAGACAAACGTCACTACGGCACATTGATTGGATTGGTTTTATAGTGCCGCGGCTACTCACTCAACGACAGCTATGGGCTAAATAGCCGCGGATTCTAAATCTAAGAACCTGAGGAGCCGCAGCCATCGCTCATCACAAGCTGCGGCTAGGGATCAAATCAAGGAATATTTGAAGGATTAAGTGAAGCCGTAGATTACTAAATGGGTACTTTATTATTCCGTGGTCATTCACTCAAATAGTTTTGTACCTAATGTTTATTTATTTAAAGATTGAAGACCCAAAATATGAAGAGTTTATTCAAGAACATTAAAAATAGTTATATGATTTCATGGGATTCAACACAGATATGTGCCATGTTATCCAAGCATTCGAAGATTAGGGGTTCAGTTCAGCATACGAAGATTGATTCAAATAGCAATGTGGCAATAATTACTACAACTATTTATTATGCCTACGTGTTCGATTCTTGGAAATTAGAAGATTATTCAAACAAAACCCTAGATTCCTATCAAGCAATGCAGAAATTCATGTGGTCGACTATTAAAGAAGAAATACAAACTACAAAAGCTAGTAAAAAAGAATGTTGGTGGAAAAATTACCCGGAAATGAAGAAGATGGCAATGATCAGCCTCAAACCACCTTGGAACCACCACACTCAGCCTTGGAAGGATGTCGAAAAAAGAAGGAGGGCAAATGCACAGAGTACAACTTCCGATATGCTCTCAAAAATTTAGAAAATATAATGAAGTCCACGGCCTGGATAATTTATATAAAAGAGCGCGGAAGATGAATCGTCGCCTTGAAAAAATCACGGCACCTAAGAAGACAGAACTAAGCCGCAACCCCAATCGTAATCTCTTAGCACTACGACTTGGGGGCTTATTGATAGTACAAATATAGCACCTTGTCGCGGAAGGTACTCAGCACCGCAGATGATTATATGCTGCGACCCTTATCAGCATAGGGCACGACCCTTCTCAGCACGAGGCGCGACCCTTTACAATACGGGGCGCGGTACCTCTGGCTCTAGATTTTAGCAGGGCGCAGCACCCACATTACGTGTCTTACAGGCCACACCCCTCTCCATTATAGCAACTCCATATTTTAGATACATTACATGCCCAGAGAACGTGAGCATATCTCCCATAAATAGAGGACCACAACTCGAAATGAGAGATCAATTTCACACGCCTGGGGCAGATTTTACAACACTTGGCAAAGCCTTGCCATACTCTCTCTGGATACAACCTCACTTATACCTTGGGGGTTATTCGCCTACATCGCAGCCACCTCTCCGGCACACCGGATTCCTCAATACTGGAATGTACTCTCATTTATGCTCATACGTGTACGCCTCTTTAGGAATGATTATATTGTACAATGCAATGGATATAATGAGAACGGAGCAACACAGTGGACGTAGTCCTATTTTAGAGGCTGAACCACTATAGACCTTGTCTTCTCTCTATTTACTCGCTTTATTTTCTTATTATACACTTTACTCTTGATTTACTGGTACGAGAACATCTTATGGTCGTTTCTCGTATCATATATATATATATATATATATATATATATATATAGAAATCCAGGCTACAAGTGTACTATATCCATACACAAGCCTAAAACATGCAAGTCTATGGTCCTACTTCACTTCAATTAATTATACACTAATTAATTTTCATTATCTTGGTGTCGCTCTACCAATTATACCCGGACTCTCTCTCGGCCCGAAATTCAATATTTCCAATCCATCGCTCAATTTCATTCAATTAAGCCTACCCATTTAATTAACAAGGTTTCAAATCACTCAATCATGAACCTTAATTCTTCAAATTAATTAATTCTCTAATTAATTCAAGGGTAAACATTCCCAAATTACAACCCTATATCATAACCAAAATTGGAGAATCAACTAATGCATAAACTGTGTATTTCAAACACATAATAGGTCTGAATTAGGGGAAGGAGAAAATATGACAAGCTTAACAGGTCATTCAAATGACCAACTATGTTGTTCGAACGAAAATGTCTCTCGTTTGAATGAGATATCAGGTTGTTTGAACGACCTTGGTATCATCTTCACCCCTAATCTATCCAGTATAACCCAGTCCTCCATTGGCAGGTTTAAAACCTCCATTCTGTATAGATTTATTCATCAAAACTTCTCAAGATTCATCCTAATTCCATCCTTTTATTATACTCAATCTAACCCCATTTAGGGCATCAAATTAGTCAAATCTTAACACCTCTATAGATTTATAACTCCAAATCAAAGAAATTCCCAATTTCTCATGAACACAAACCCTAAAATATTAATTGATTCCCACCTCCTTTAATATGAATAGGTAAATTCAAATTAATAATTGGAAATTAAATCACTTTCCTTAATTTTTAGAATCAAAGCCTTTGGATGAAGATGTTGGATTAAAATCAAGGATCTCCTCTTGTTCTTGAAGCAATCTCCCAAAATCTCCAAATTATATTCTAAGGGTTTTCCTCTTAAGCTCTCCCTAATTTTAGACTTCTAAAATGACTTTAAGTTGCCTTACCCTTTCACCATTAGGGTTAAAAACTCAAGTCTTAATTTGGAGCTCAATTATGTCTAGAAATGTCCTGAAGCCCAATATATATGTATTGTCACTCATTTCCAACTATTTCAACCCATCCGGACTTAATCGTGCACTCCAAATTTCCATCTGATTTAATTTATAACATTCTCCAAGTTCTTGACCTCAAAATGCGACACAAAATAATCCAAAATATTAAACCTCAATTCGTCAAATTAATAAATTCCTCAAATTTAAAAAAATTCTCAAATCATGAATTTAATTCCTCCAAATAAACTAAATGTGACACCCCATCAAATAAAATACCCAGTGATCAGTCCTATATCAAATTAAAACAGGAATCTCATTTGGCTGATTCTTAGCATCACTATCGAAAACTTTTTAAAACTTACTAACCCCTAGTATTCAAAAGTTGGTGCCAAATTTTATCTTTATTAATCCAAGACAAAATAAATGCAGAAATAAAATAAGACATCCGATGCTGATAGAATTAATCATCACAAAGAATAATAAGAGTCTTTCCGAATAAACCACCGGCTAAATCCAAAACCAAACCAAACTAACAGAGAGCAATAAATCCCATATAATCTGAAAGGAAACTAAATAAAACTTTGAGCGACATGCTCAAAATAAACTGATATAAATCCCTACATTAGGAATAGAAAAATGGATGTGTCTATCCAAATCCTGCAACATCCACAGATGCTGCAGCTGCGAGTCCCTGAAATGAATTCAAGCCTAGCGTCCCTGTGGATGGACACCTAAAAGGTTTTGAAAATATTTTATACCAAGGGTTAGAACCCAAAACATTTTGAAAATATTTAACAAGGGATTAAATTGCAATAAATTTAAAATGCATGAATTCTCTTCATATTTAAGCCAGTGTCGTACTCTCTTGAGGACATACTCACCCCTCAACTAATGTGCACACCTAACTCATCCTCTATAACCCACCTAGTCCTCTATCCCGTAACTAGCTCTTGCTAAAATTCCTTCCTAACACACTACTCTAACCCGAGTATGTTTAAAATATGATCTATAAGTTATTTATCGCTTTAACTTAAATAATCATCTTTCCTTTAAGTCCATATAACATTCACGCTAGCTATATAATAAATACAATTTCTCCATGTATTAAATTACCCGTATATAAATATTTCTCCCATTATATACATAACACTATATTTTAACATTCACTCATATATTGAACATATATATAATCCATCCTCCTGAGTAATACCTCACCGTACGCATTCTCTAAAGTGCTATCAACCCAGTCTACTCAGTCCCACCTAGAGTTCCAAGACAGCTATGGTCCTCCGAATCGGAACCTAAATAATAAATGTAATGAATGTGGTCATATTCCCCCGAGTATGAGGACATCATCTCAATACCCCATCTCTAAAATTGGACGCTATGACCTGGGGATATACTCGCCCTACTCCTCAAGCTAAGGGATTCACCCACATCGCGCAACCTCGCCCGACAGCACTAGAGTATATAAATTAAATAAATATCTATATCATTGATATTTTTAAGAACACAATATACATATACTATCATACACCGTATATATATAATTTAAATCCCGACCTTACCGTGTACAAAATACGTAGCACTATCCTAAAATATTCCCGAATCTATGGTCCGACTCTAATTAAATTAATTTACCCATTAATTAATTTATTACCTTCCCGAGACTATGGTCCGACTCTAATTAAATTAATTTATCCATTAATTAATTTATTACCTTCCCGAGTCTATGGTCTAACTCTAATTAAATTAATTTATTACCTTCCTGAGCCTATGGTCCGACTCTAATTAAATTAATTTACCCATTAATTAATTTATTACCTTGGCGTCACTCAACCAATATACCCGGACTTGCTCACTTGGCCCGAAATTAAATAATCCGAATTTATTGCCTAAATTCTCCTTGATAAGTTTGACACAGTTATTAATTTATTCTTTCAAATACTCCTCTTTCCACATTCATTTAATCCCACATACATCCTACTATTTGTCCCTTCAAAACCTCAAACAACTTAGGCTAAAACTAAGTGCACCTGCTACACGAATTTAACCTTTAAATTTTATCATCAGCCCAAACAGTAAAGGAAAGAAAAGTCGTCGGATTTTACCCCGCCGTTCGAACAAGAGACTTTTCGTTTGAACGATAGTGCACGTCCTTCGAACGATACCCAAGGTTATTATCTCATTGATATATTTCAATATATGCTTGTTGATACCAAATTTAGTTAGCTGATGTGGGCCAATCATATGAAGACACGTGTCAACATATATAACAAATACAAATACTTCCAACAAACAACATATTGTCACCGAGCTACTCAGGCAGTCCGAGCTACTTAAGCATACCGAGCAACTTAAGCGATCCGAGCTACTTAGCGTGCATAGCATTCAAATCAAGAAAATCAAAAGGCGACTACGCATTAAATGCGCATTATTATTATACAGATGTATATGTCTACTAGATAACAGCGCATTACCATTTCATATGTATAGCCTCAAGGCTATAAATACATTGTAACCTCCTCATAAGAAGGGGACTTTGGATCTCTGGGTGAACCGATCATCGAGATTCAAGGCAAACAGTCAGCAATACAAAAACAGTGGACGTAGGCCATTTTCAGAAGGCTGAACCACTTTAAAAGTCCTTTGTCTTATTTATTCATTTTTATCTGTGATTGATTAATTAGATATAATCTAGTTTTTTACATCAACAGATTGGCGCCGTCTGTGGGAAATGACTTTACTTAGCATTTTTTACCAAACAACTCATCATTTATGGCTGAGATTCCGGAATCCAGTGATTGAAACACTGGGCTCCCTCCAAACCCCTCTACTCCACCAAATATCTAAGATTTGGCTGGCATAATGGCTAATTTAGCCCAAGGGCAAACGGCCATGTAAGAAACCATGAGTCAACTTATACAAACTTTTCGAGATGGAGTACCGGCTCAATTAGGACAACGAAATGCTCATAGAAATAATCATCTTCCATCTTCAAGAACTAGATGAACGTTATTCCTGGAGTTCTCTCAATCTAGACGTACTGACTCATATCATACTGAGAGATCTAATGATCCTTCGTATCAACCTGGCCGGACCTCATCAGTACGAGCTACAGATTCTGAATGGAACGTCACTCTAACTCCAGAAAGGACTAATGCTCTAGAAAAGTTGAGTAGAGTCTCCCCTTTTGATCGATTGGGCCCTAGGAGGAATAGAAGTCCTCCTAGGATTGCGTCGAGGAACTCTCAACAACCATCTGACCTAAGGGAAGGTTCTGCCCAATCAGCCCCAACAGCCCGTAATGAAAGGTCCCAAGAGGAAAACTCAACTCGATCAGCCGCTCGAACAAGTAGTCCCGAGGTGGTAAACGATGCATGGAAAGGATCTATTCAAAGATTGGAAGATAGGTTAGGGGAAATGTGTAAGGCTAAGAATCCCCTACAAAGAACTTTTGTACAAGGGACACCATTCGTGCAAGCCATTGTGGGTTTTCCCACACCATCAAAATTTAAAGCTCATATGGTGACACCTAAATATGATGGAAAAACTGATCATGTCCTCCATATAGAGAAATACCAAGATGTTGTCGATATCTATGCGATTCCAGACGAGATGATATGCAGGGCATTTTCAGTAACTCTCATCGGGTCAGCTCAGATATGGTACAACAACCTTCCTCGGGGGAAGATTGCAACTTTCCTTCAAGTGGCAAAGCTTTTCATAAGGAATTTCTATTTTGGAACGAAACCAGTTAAAAGAGTGGCACACTTACTGAACGTTAGACAGAAGACAGAAGACAGAAGAAAGTACCGGGGACTATATTCCTCGTTTCAATAATGAGAAACTTTAGGTGATTGATTACAAGGAGAAGATAGAAATTACTGCTCTGATGAGTGGACTGTTACCAGATAAGTTGTACTATACATTAGCCAAAGATTCGCCTAGGACCATGGCAGAACTGATGGCAAAGGCAGCCAAAATCATGAATGCTGAGGAAGCTATGGCTACGAAGAAGAATACAGACACTAAGGAGACCAAGGTTGAGTCTGGTAAAATTGAGAAGAATGATCAGAAGAACAATGGTGGCAACAAGCAGTCGAAAGGTAAGCAAGCGCTAGAGCAGATGAAGAAATATGGAAATTATACTCCCTTGAAGGTAGATATAAATCACATTCTGGAAGAGATCAAGAACAGCGAGGAGCTAACCTGGCCAGAAAAATAAAGGCAGCCCCTGACAAGAGGGACAAGTCTAAATATTATGAATTCCACAAAGATCATGGCCACACGACTAAAAATTGCATAGCTCTTCATAATGAAATTGAATCACTCATCAGGCGAGCAAAACTAACTAAGTATGTTGATCACAAAAATAGTGGAAAAACTAGTAATAGAGGAAGGCAAAGATCTAAATCTCCTCGTTGAGCAAAAGAAGACAAGAAGAGAGATCACGAGGATGATCCAGAAGATGACCTCGATCTCCCCAAAAGGCCAAGATAGCCAGAGCATGAGGTATTTTCAATCCATTTTGGGTCATTTGAATGTAATGTCATTACAGGTGGAGATCTTACTGCGGAGAGAAAATCTTACCTCAATGAGGCCCAAGCTTGCTCTTACATACAGCGCATAAACTTGGTTGAAGATGATCGCCCGAGGAAGGTAAACAGGGACAAACTGGTCATCGACTTTTCTAAGAATGACCTGGCAGGTGTACTGTATCCTCATGATGACCCATTGGTAATTAAGATAAAAATGAAGAAGGTGGTGATTTCACGGGTACTGGTGGATAATGGTAGCTCTGCAGATATGATGTTTTACCGATGCTTTGACAGTTTGAATCTAAAGTTAGCCCAGTTGGAGCCATATCATAGAACCTCCTCGGTTTTACTGGCGAAAAGGTTTTTCCACTTGGGACAATCAAGTTGGATATGCTTATTGGTACATGGACTGCTTGCCGAACAGAAAGAGTACGCTTTTTCATAATGGATAAAAATATCCAATCAGCTTACAACATCATCATGGGAAGGGTAGGTCTGAAGACGTTTGAGGAAGTACCATCTACTGTACATCAGTGTTTAAAGTTCCCAACCAATTTTGGAGTGGGAGTTGTGAAAGGCGACCAAAAAGTAGCTCGAGAATGCTACTATTCATCTACTGAACAGGAAGAACGAGAAGAATCCAGGAAGATGACTACTACCTATCAAGTGGATGAAACATAAAATGCATAGATTGAAACATTAGACCCTATAGACGAGTCTCGGCTCATGAAGGGCCAAGTCATGGAAGCTACTGAAAATATCATTATGGACGATGAAGACCCAGAACGAACAACCCAAATTGGTATGTCACTGGATGTATCAATAAAAATAGGAATTGATAGCATTTCTAAGGCGAAGAAAACAGACTTTTGCATGGAGTCATGAAGACATGCGAGGGATAGAACCGAATTTCCTGTGCCATGAGCTCAATGTTAACAAGGAATTCAAGCCAGTAAAGCAGCGAAGAAGGGTGTTTAGCCCTGAAAAGAACCAAGTTATACAGGAAGAAGTAGAGAAACTATAGAAAGCCTTTTTTATTGAGGACTTCAAGTATCCTGATTGGCTAGAAAATGTGGTGATGGTAAAGAAGAAAAATAATAAGTGGAGGATGTGTGGACTTCATTGATCTTAATAAAGCCTGCCCAAAGGATCATTTTCCTTTTCCCCAAATCGATCAGCTGGTGGATACTACATCGGGGCATGAATTATTGAGTTTCGTGGATGCTTACTCTGGTTACAACCAGATTAAAATAAAACCTGAGGACAGGGAAAGTACCTTTTTTATCACCCCAAGGGGGACTTATTGCTATAATATTATGCCTTTCGGACTTAAAAATGCAGGTGCAACATATTAGCGGCTGATGAATAAGGTGTTTGTAGAGCAAATCAGTCATAACATGGAGGTGTATGTTGACGATATGTTGATAAAAGCAAGAAAGTTGCTGATCAGTTAGTTGACCTAGGTCAGACTTTTAATCAACTAGAGAAATATCAAATGAAGTTGAATCCCACCAAATTCATATTTAGAGTACGAGAAGGTATGTTTCTCAGATATATTTCTAACCAACAAGGTATCGAGGTGAACCCTGAAATGATCAAGGCTCTATTGGAACTACGATCTCCAGCTACGAAAAAGAAGGTGCAAAGTCTCACAGGACGAGTTGCATCACTTAACAGATTTATGTCACGATCAACAGACATATGCCTTCCCTTCTTCAAAATACTTCGAAAAAATTTTGACTGGAATGATGAATGCGAGGAGGCCTTTCAAGAGTTAAAGAAATATCTGGGGACACCTCCATTGTTATCTAGACCAGTGATGGGAGAAAGACTATACTTGTATCTGGAAATTTCAGAGAATGCAGTTAGCTCAGCGTTTATAAGAGTGGAGGATGGAGTGTAGAAACCAGTCTATTACACCAGCAAGGCCTTCCGAGGAGCAGAGAACTGGAGAAATTGGGAAGATTGATGTACTGGGCAGTAGAACTTGGTGAATATGATATAGTTTATGAGTCTAGGTCATCACTTAAGGGGCAGGCAGTAGTGGATTTTATCGCAGAGTTTACTAACTCTGATATATCCGAAGAGGAGGAGTTTAATACAGACCAACCCATGGATGTTACGGGATCATCGAAGATAGCACCCAACTAACTTCTATTCGTGGATAAGCAAGAGAAGATAATCAACGAGAAGTAAGAAGTGTCGGGGAAAGATAAAAGGAAGTATCAAATATTCCACCAAGGAACTATATCTGACCAAGAGTTTGATAATAAAGTACCCATATGGAATCTCTATGTATATGGCTCTTCGTGCGCCACGAGCAGTGGAGCAGGAATAGTTTTAAATAGTCCTGATGAAATTGATATGGAATATGATCTACATTTTCAATTTAAGGCTTCCACTAATGAGGCTGAATATGAAGCTATGATCGTGGGTCTAAGTCTGGCAAAAATCATGAAGGCAGAACAGGTCGTTGTATTTAGTGATTCACAATTAATCGTAAATCAAACTCTCGAATTGTATGCGGCAAAGGGAGAACTAATGGTTGAGTATCATGCCAAAGCTATGGAGGTTATCTCGACTTTTACTGCAGTTCAGTTAATCAGAATACTGAGATTGGAGAATGCAAGAGCTGATGCCCTAGCTCGGCTGGCATCAGTAATACGCACCGAGCTACAAAGAATAATCCCAATAGAAATCCTGGTAGATCGGAGAATAGACGAAGACTTGATGATGAATTTCATTGCCCTTAACTTGGGATGAATTTCATTCTGGATGGATCCCATTAGGACCTATATCGAAGAAGGGACTGTGCCACCTGATAAACATGCGGTCAATAAACTGAAGTTTAAAGCTTCTAGTTACGTATTGACCAGTGGCATTTTGTATAAAATAGGAGTTATAGCAGGACTACAGAGATGTGTCCATCCCTCCGAAGTTAAAGACTTGATTGAAGAGGTTCACGAAGGGTCTTGTGGAGCCCATGTAGCAGGTCGAACCCTTTTGCAGAGAATAACAACACAGGGGTATTACTGGCCAATAATGAGAGCTGACTGCGCAGCTTATGCTAAGAAGTGCGATAAATACCAACGCTTCTCTTCCATCCGAACAACTCCCCAATCATTGTTAATGCCCATTACGTCCGCTTGGACATTCGCCATGTGGGGGATAGACCTGGTCGGGCCACTTCCAATGACCAAAGGGAGATTCAAATACCTCATAGTTGTTGTGGATTATTTTACCAAATGGGTGGAAGCTGAACCTCTCATTGATATGACATATGACAAGGTCTATCAGTTTATTTAGAAGAGTATTATTTGCATATCTGGTCTCCCACATGCATTCATTACTGACCATGGAACCCAATTTGACAACGAGGAATTTACTGCATATTGTCATCAATATAATGTACACACTAACTCCGATTGGTGCTACACACTACACAAACTCAAATTCAGAGAAGTAACCACAAACTCCGATTGGTCGGCAATTCAATAACCACCAACTCCGGTTGGTCAGAAATTTAGTAACCACCAACTTCGATTGGTCGGCAATTCAATAACCACCAACTCCGGTTGGTTGTTACCAAACTAGGCAAGAAGATGGATGACCTCTCGAGGCATCCACTGTCTAGGCAATAAGGTAATCCTGACAAGATTACTACAACTAAGAAGGAACTTGGGATGAAAATTATTCCATTGCTTAGGTCCAAAGATTGACAAGTCACTATAATCAAACAACAAATGGGACAAGTTCCATTGTCTAAAAATGAAACATAATATTTTTTCCTTCTACAAGATATATTTATATATATATATATATATATATATATATATATATATATATATATATATATATATATATATATATATATATATATATATATATATATATTCACCAACGAATAACGAGGACATTCTGCAAAATATTTCCAAGAAAATGAAATTGTAAAATAAACTAAATCTTTCTTTAATAAAACAAAACAGATTACATACGATAGGAAATTGGATTCACTACATACGAATGTCATATTCTATGGGTTTCTTTCCCTCTGCTTTTGACACAGGTTCCACCCCAGCTGGAGGATCATCTAATACATAAGGAGAGTTTATAAAGTTCATATCTCGTAGCATTCTAACATTAATTATGGATGGTCGATCAAGCAAGTGCTCTGGACAAGATATCTCAAAATTTGAATGAAGACTATAATCACCGAGATACTTCGAGATCAAAATCCGAGGAATGGCACAGGCTGGAATCTAACTAAGGTCAAGTTTGAAGGAGGCACAGGTAAATCAAGAACTCCAATTTCATAATAATCCCATAAGAAATGACGTTTCTCCTGTTTTAGAACACATAAGGCATTCAACCATCCCTGCTTATATCCTTCGTTGTTCGACTGCTGTAAACGAGCATCAAGATGATACAGAGCTTCATTATACCCAGCCATCCAAAATTCCCTGGGCTGCTTGTGAAATTGATAAGTCAATCTATCAAGTTGCTCGTGGAGATTTTTTACCAAAATTTATTTACTTTCCAGTGCAGAACTCTGATTGGAAAGTTGGTTAGTGAAACTCTGAATTTTTTAGACATTTCTACCAAAGCCTGATTCTTCGCCGTCAATTGAGCGGCTTGATTTTCTAAGGCCAATTGAGTTCTTGTCTCATCAATAGTAACCCGGCCAGCCCTTGCTCTGCCACGAACAGGTGTGGAAGGTTCGGATCGTTTCAAAGTCTCTAACTCATCCCGTAAGTTAGCATTTTCTATCTCTAAAAAGGAAAAATCATCATCATTAATTGGGACCAAAGCTCCCGAAAAAAAGGAGGCAGTAGATTTGAGATATTTTATTTCCTTCTACAGCGCGATATTCTCTTGCTCTAACATCTTGGCATTATGTTTATGCTATTCAATCTCAAGATTTAACACACTTTCCTTTTTCTCATGGGCTGAAATGTACTTATCATATCCCTTGTGAGCGCTCAATTATTGGTACTTTTTCTCATAACCTTGATGCAAAAGGGTAGTGGATTCTTTGTACTGCTGCTGAAGTTCCTCGATCGTTCCTTGAAGATCTTCAATCATTTCGTAATAAGCCACATTGTTGGCTATAGCACGATCAATTAGGCACTTCAAATACTGATAAGCATCAATTGCTCGTTCAGAGGCATTTGATCTGAGGATGTCAGTTATTTGCGCCTCAGTAAAGTCTGCATGACCAGCTTTGAAATAGTCATTGCACTTCTTCATCAACTCGGTATCATTAGCTGATAAGAGTTCCATCCGGGACATAAACTAGCAAAGAGAAAATAAGGAAAAAAAATCAACAATGATGCGAACAAAGCAAGTAAGAGAGAAATTACAGATGAATAATAAAAGTTCATTTTTTATTCATCACAACAAAGAAAAACACAGTTCATGGTTACATCCAAAAAAAACAATGCAACACAAGACCCGAACAATTTTACACCTTCTCCTTATTTCCTAATACTTCTTCGGACAGTTTGGATGAAGGGGTTGGTTGGTCGGAGAGCAATGGCAGTTGCTCAGTAGATGATTCTCTTGTTTTTGATGATAGTGAGAGTGGAGAAGAAAGAGAGAGTGAAAATGAAGAAGAGGTTAATGTGAGTGAACTTCAAAATGATTTTCAAGAACTTTATAAAGAATCTATTAAATTGAAAAGAGCTAATTCGAAGTTAGAAGCTAGTTTAAAAGAGAGTGTCAAGGTCGTTGATGATAATGCTTTAATAAAAGACCTTAGGACACGTGAGAGGACTCTTCGAGAGAAGCTTGAATATGTAGAAGGCGAGAGAGATAGCCTTAGGGGTTTAATGGAATCCTTGAAAAAGGAGCTTCTTGCTTTTGAAGAGCGAAATGTTTTACTAGAATCTAACATTTTAGAATTGGAAAATAAATTAAAAGATTCTAGTAATGTTAAATTTGATTTGGAGTGTCGTTCGGAAAAACTAGATAAAATGTTAGGAACGGTCCAAATTAAAAATGACACTTGTGGTTTAGGCTTCAATACTTGTAATGAATCTACTCATAAAGCCAAAACCAATGTTTTAAGAGAATCTACTAGGAATGCATTTAAAGATCACTCCTTAGGTAAATCTTTTCGACATGTTTTTACTTGTACACATTGTGGTCGAAAAGGTCATCTTAGGAAATTTTGTTTTGATCTTAAACGAATTTCTAGAAAATCCCATAGTAATGTAACCACGGTAGTTAAAGTTCCAACACCCCAAGATAATCATTCTTCATTAATTTGGGTTAGGAAATCCGACTTCATTGCCTTGCAAAATAGGGTTTTTGATTCTCATTTACTTTCACATGCTTCCTCCCTTGCTAAATCTAAAGGATGAATGTGTTAGTGTTTGCATACTTTAGCTTTTGTACTTCATGCAATATTCACATGCTAAATGTATGCTTGTTTAATCATTTTCTAGTTTATACTTCATGCTTATCACATGCTAGAATTATGATTTTTGTTTATCTTTTGTATAATATTTCCTTCATTTTGTTTGCATTAAATGAAAAATACAAAAAAGATTTTTGTTTATCATTTGGATTTTATCCCTTGGTAATTTAAGTTTAATAAAAAAATTCAAATGATTTTTGTTTGTCTTTTGAGTATATATATTTATTTTTGGTTAAAAATGTTAAAAACTCAAAAAGATTTTATTTTGTGTGTATTTTGGTTTGACACACTTTAAGTGGCATATACTTGTGTTTGAATCCCTCCTTTAACGCTCCCACGTGGCTAGAACTTTTGGTTTAGATTGTCAATCCTTAAAATGTTCTTTACCATATTTTTTATGGAGAAGTTGAATTTTGTGTTGGTCAAATGGAGTATATTTTTATATGCCTCTATTCACATATGCACGAGCTCTTTTGAAATTTTAACTTCATATGTATCTTTGAGCTATGTGAGGTGTTCTCCTACCAATCTTGTCATCTACATATTTGTGACTTAGGAGGACTAGTGCATGTCAAAATCCGTTGCATGTGAGATTTGTGTGAAAAATGAAAAACATGATAAATAAAATATGCACGGGGAAGGGCTCCGAAAGTACTAAGTGATCCTTTGCGATAGTAAGCCACCGTTTTGAATGGACCTAAAAGAAATACGTGGTACAAAGGCCTAAAAACAAAAAATATGGCATTTAAAGGAAAAATTAATTGCCAAGGCCTATGTTTGATTGATATATTCATTCAAAATTAATATAAATGAATATTGAGGGAGATTGGATGGTATATCAACGGTTTGCACAATGTCCGTTTATCCTAGTTGCGTATTTCATGTCATGACTCTATTGGTTTGTAGAATCATCAATATGCTAGGCTTGTATGCATTGTGTATGTTTGTTCATTGAGTTCAATATATATTGTCACGTGAGGATATACTCAAATGTGATGAAGTTTTCAATCAAATGAGAACTCCGTGAATGTTTATTCAGAGTTTGGGTCTAAATTTAATTGTTGCTAGTTCACACCCCTACACTTCCGTTTCCATATGACACATTTTTGTCATACGAGTGTGAAAGACTCCTATTATATTTTGTGTGTGTCATGTGCGTGTTTATATCTATACATATGTGCGTGTGCATTATTGATATATTTCAAGTACATATATATATGATATTTTGTTTTGCCTTTGTCTTGATTTTGTTGCCCATATGCTTTCATGTCTTATCACTTTAAGCTTCAACATGCTTTTCTGGTTTGATTCTTTAGCCTTTGTCTATTCCTGAACAAAAAGGGGGAGAATGATGATAGGGGGAGAAATGGTATCTAATCCTATTATTATCGTATCTTAGTTTGGGGGAGATTTATCTTAGGGAGAGACGTCTTTCTAAGTAGGTCATGTGTTTGATAAAGGGGAGCAATTAACTTAGGGGGAGTAATTTAATTAATTTGCATTTTATATTTCGATATTCCCTATGCATTTGATGAGTTCGCTTAAGTGTGCAGGTATTCTACTAAAGTGGCATCTTTAAAAGGCAAAGCGTTTAATCCTTGGGTTGAGTCAATTTTGGGTGGGTTATGTTATGTTTTGAGTCTAGTAGAGCTTGACGGCCCTTTAGGATTTTTGTTTGGTTTTTGTCCCGGAATAGCCAAAGGGGGAGATTTGTAAGGACACAAATTTCCAATTGAGTCCATGTATAATGTTGGCTCAATTCCGGACAAAAACATTTATTCATATGATAGTATGTAATTGTAATACTCTCAAGCCTATGAAGTGTTTGTTGAAGACGTAGCGGCAAAGAGTATAAAGCTCATCAAATATGTCGGTTTGCGTGCCTCATTTCTACGTCATCAACTATGGTTCCATGCTCCCAAGGTATGAATAAAACCATATTTATATAGGAGCTTGGAACAAAATTTATTGGGTGTTAGGTTTAATATAAACTGCATTTTTATTTTCAGAAAAATTTAAGTAGAACTTTAAATTAAAGTATATAAAGTTTCTGGGCCAAAATCGAATTTTACAAAATTTCTGGAAGTCGTTCGAAATGTCGTTCGAACGAGTTTTTCGTTCGAACCAGGTTTCGTTCGAACGAGTTTGCCAACGAGTTCCCACCAAGGTATTCTGGTCCGTCGTTCAAAATGTCGTTTGAACGAGATTGTTCATTCTAACGAGGTTTCCAACGAGATTCTAACGAAGTCCATACTGGAGCGTCGTTAGAAGTCTCGTTCGAACGAGATCTCGTTCGAACGAGAGGCCAGGCGGGAACAGTTTTTGGCAGTTTTGTACCCACTTCCCCACTTGTTTTTTAACCAACTTTTTCAGACTTTAACTTGTGCGGGAAGGACATTTTCTAATCTAACTTTTCCATCCTAGTTTATCTCTTAGAGAGAGTTTGAGAGCAAAAATTGTTTAGGAAATTGTTCATGTTTTGAGTGCTAATTTTCAAAGAGAAATTCACTTAACACTCTAGTTTACACCCAAGTTTGTTTATTCCAAGTTCTTCTATACATATCAATTGCTTGGAGTTTGGCACCGATTTTCTCTACACCGAATTGAAGAGAAAAGAAAGAAGAAGTGTTTTCATGTTGTTTTACCCACACGGAGAAAGGCTCCATGCTCGGGTGACGGTGACCATATAAAGTCCTATCGGTGAATTCAGAGACCGCGGTGGAGCTCCGTGGTTGTCCGCTAGGAAGAGGTGTCTACAAGAAGAAGCATCAAGGCTTGAGAGGGTTCGAGTTGAGGAAGTAAGTCTTTTGTCTTGTATTTGTAAAATCCATATCTAGTGGACTTGTGGCTAGGGCCGTCCGAGGTTTTTTCCCATCTTGGGTTTTTCCTCGTACATCGCGGCGTAGTGTGATATTGTTTATTTTATCTTGCATCATAATTTAAACCGCATGCCTAGGATAATTCAAGATAAAATTTGGTTTAAATTATCACACTCATTTAATTTGGTGCTAAATTAAATATTGGGTAAAGTTTGTTTAATTCAAGTCTTTTGCTAAAATTTGGTTTCGCCTAACTTTGGATAATTGATAATTATGACTTAGGCAAATTCAAGGACTTGGATTAATGAATTAATCGGTTTAAGTGAATATTTTTATTGATTAATCTCACTTCACTTTGTGTTATTTTAATTTGTTTAAGAAATTAGAATTTGCTGCTTTAAAGTTTGAACCATCACATCACACCGCTTCCGTATATCGTGTTTGTTTTTATATAAAAGTAAATTACTAATTGGTTTTGTTTTAATTGAGAAAACTCAAAAACCGGGGATCCGCACTTTCAATTTATATAAGTTTTTGACGAATCACACTTTGCATGTGCTCGCTCCCCTCCCACATTTTAAGGTTTCAATTCTATGAGGTGCATTCTATAATATTAACAATACGGACTTTTGTTTGAATTCGTTCATTGTGCTAATAATGAGTATGAAATCCTTTTCGATATTGTTGGGCTTGTCGCATGTTGGTTTGGGCATATTTTAAGGAAACCATATGATGTTTGTGGGTTTCATCCCTAAAAACCTTCACGAGACGATACTCGTCCACTAGGATAACCTAGGGGTTTGACGGCTTATTATATATGCTAAATGCAATCGTGTTCCCTACGAAAGTGGAAATTATATTTTGATGTGTAAATACATTTTGTATTTCCTTCTGGGGACTGTTTTTTATTTGTTTCATCACTAGGGACTAGCAAAGTCTACGTTACGGTGTGTGATACATCACAAATATTGCATATTTGCGCCCTTTATCTTTATGCATTCTAGAACTTTTATGTTCTTAAGGTCCATATTTATTATCGTTAACCAGACAACCTCGGATTTGGACATATATATGTTTTGCAGGGGTTAATTATACTTTTGTAGGTATTGGAACGCTAAAAGTGAGGTTCGGTTGCATTTCGGAGAAGCTACATCGTCGAAAGCTACTTCAAGGGAAATATGACCTTTTCAAACTCACTATTTTGTATGTAATGAAGTTACCAACATGTATATCATCATATTATCTTTTTGTGGCCACTGACCGTGCGTCATTCTGACTCCGAATGAGGAAGTTATGACCAATTCCAGAAGGTTTTGATTTTTTCTTCTACTTCAATGGCATTTTGGTAAATTCATACTGCATAAATTGGAGGGTTTCAAAACATAATCATGTAGATAATTGAATTATCTTCGCGTCAGTTCTGACCACGCGTCGTTTTGATTATGTATTAGGGAGTTATAGCCATTTTCGTGCAACACATGAAAATTGGTTTAGGGAGGAAAAGGATTCCAAAACCGCGGTCGACCGGTCCCAAACATGAAGTCGACCAGGCCCGTCAGATATGGATGAAAAATGACTTATTTTGGGCTTTTTTACTTGGTTTTCTTGAGGGTTTGTTTTGGGGTATTAATAGAATGTTGTAGGGTTTTATTTGGAGGATATAATTCATTTAGGTTAGTTTTTAGGTGATATTTTTTAGAGCTTCTCTCTCCTAGGTTTCTATCCCATTTTGTATGTAAGTTATTCATTTTCTTCCTCTTTTATAAAGCTTCCATTGTTTATTTCTTGTGATGTTAACTAGTTTACAAGCACTGATAATTAGTTTTACTTGTTTTAATTTACTTCCTTGCTTTAAATACATGTCTTTCACCATGCTTTCTAGCTAATTTAGTCTAGGTTGTGTTGGATTGAACTCACCTAGGGTTGATGTGTTGCTTTTCTTTAGTGATGGAGTTTATGGGTTTATTTCGAGTGGGTTGTCCTAGTTATTATGCCTAGGAGATTTGACGGGGTATATCATGTATGCTCCGTACTTACGACCTTGCGTGCGTAATTTTTGGGGTATTTGTTGATGCCAAAATCTTATTAGACTTTTATGCTAATTTATGGGTGTGACAACTCTTGATTTAATTAACTGTCAAAACGGGACTTAATCTTAATAACTAGTCGACCCATGTAATCATTTTATACTAATTAACTCATGTGAGGGATATTTGACGCAACCTATAGTTTTTATTCGCTTTGTTAACGTAGTTTAAATACACTCGCTTAGTTTATTTTTCTCTCTTTGTTATCTTTTCCTTTTTGTTAAAATTATCTTTTACACTTTTATTGTAGAAGTATTAAACCAATTAAATTCTAGCTACTTGCCTTTGTGGATTCGATACCCGGACTGGCCGCTATACTCCTTTAAAAAAGTGTAGTCATAGTTTAGGTTTTTGTATAGAGTTGGTGGGCCAAATATAACAAACGATCGGCGTCGGTGATGCGACACCGTAGAAAAAACCAAGCCTATCAGTATTCTCCTCCCCTATCGGATCTTAATGTTTAAACGGATTTTTCCAATTGTTTTTCTACTTCCAATTTATCATAAATAAATTTTGAGAAACTCTCATCTTTACTCGTAAGGAGATAAATATAACAGTAATGAGGGTAATCATCAATAAAAGTAACGAAGTATTTATTTCCACCACGTGACACATAACCTTTTCAATCACAAAGATCAGAATGTATTAAACTTAAAACAGTTGAACATCTTTCGACACTCGAAAAAATATTTTTTAGCATATTTTGATTCAACACATATTTCACATTTAGATTGTTGAAAATCATATTTTATATCCAGAATATACGAAAAAATCCAAATACGAAATAGATAAAATTGGAAGAACTTATCAATCGAGGTTTGTGTTTGACACAAAGTCTTAAAGGTGAAATTTCTCGCTGATATTGATGTTGCCAACCTCTTGGACAAACACCTCCCAGGATTCAATGATCAGATTCCGTCACTAGCAACTATGCAGAATCTTGAACTCTCAGGATACTCTACTACCAAAAAATAATTAATGAAAATAGTTTAATACAGAGATAATTGATTTTTCTTTTTCTGTAATGGGAGATAGAGAGAAAGATGTTTTTGAGGATATCAGTTTGCAAAGAAGAGGACTATTTTATAGGATTAATCAAAAACATTTTTTGCCCACTAACCCACTTCTTTCTCCCCTAATGGGTAGTTAAGTCTAAATTAAAGACTAAGTCAAAAATTAAAAACGGGTTAATTAAAAAATTAAAACGAATTTGAAAATATAAAAATTTTAAGGCACATTAGAAATCCCCAAGAGCCCGAGGCCCCAATGCCCAAGGCCCAATCTATGACCCCTAATAATTATTATGCCCCCTAGGGATTGAACCCATGACCCAAGCACACACACCCATAAACTTTCCACTAGGCTACTTGCTCCAACTTATTTAGTTCATTGAAAATTAATATATATATATATATATATATATATATATATATATATATATATATATATAGTATACCAAACAATCCCCCACATGAATTAAATAAATAAATAAATAAAAAGACGCTTTAGAGTATCATAAGGAGTGACTATAAAGAAAAGGTGTCATTCGACTTGAGCCTTTGCGTTGTGTTGATCTATTGAGTTTACCGGTTGATAGTGAACTAATGCCTTGAACTATTTCATCATTGCTGTAAACTTAGATCAATAGAACACACACATGACTCCCAAAATCATCTTCGAGTTCCCATGGTTGTGCTCATTTTGGCCTGGAGCTCGCCCAGGTTTCTTGAGTGCTCTAGAGAATCAGCCTTAATTCTCATAGGAAGCGACTCCAATACCATACTCATAGAGGTGCTTATATCAAGAGTGTATTGTATCTTACACCCCACTTAATAATAGCTATAGAAAGCAATAAGAGAGTAAATCTCATCCTCCATCGATACAGAGGTACTACATCATAGGAATGGGTTTTAAGTAAAACTTAAATTTGTACCCCACAAATCACTCGTATAACTTTGTTATCCCATTGAACCCAGATGGATCTCCAGTCATATGGGTTGGGTTTCCATTATAGGTGATTTAAATATTAATAGGCTTTAGTCCCATTCCCCTCGATGTTTGATAAACTAGCTTCTATCTAGACCTTTAGTCAATGGATCTGCCAGGTTTTCCTTCCACTTGACATAGTCGATTGCTATAAATCCATATCTAAATAGTTGTCTCAATGTGTTGTGTATTCTCCTGAAATATCTAGACTTTCCGTTGTAAGAGTTATTATGTGCTCTTGCGATCGCTGCTTCACTCTCGCAGTGAATGGACAAAGTTGGAATTGGTTTTGGACACTAATGGATGTCTAATATGAAATTCCTTAACCATTAAGCCTCGTCGCTTGCTTTATCCAACGCTATGAACTCAGATTCCATGGTGGATCTAGCTATGAATGTTTGCTTGGTAGATTTCCAAGATATAGTGCCTCCTGCAGAGGCAAAAACCTAGCCACACGTAGACGTACATTCATTATTATCAGAAATCTAATTAGCATCACAAAAGCCTTCAAGTACATCCGGATATCTAACATAATGAATACCATAATTTATTGTGTATTTTAGATATCTTAAATCTATAATCAAAGAATCTCAAAGTTCATTATTAAGATTACAAGTATATCTACTAAGTCTACCCACAGCATATGCAATATCTAGTCTAGTGCAGTTCAAAAGATACATTAAACTACCAATAACTCTAGAATATTCTAACGCCGATACACCAGGACCCGAATGTTTTCTTAAGTGACAACTAGGGTCATAAAGTGTTTTAGTAGGAATACAATTAAATTGTTCAAATTTTATAAGAACTTTCTCTAGATAATGAGATTGGCTTAAAACAATTCCTTCATAATTTTTAATGATTTTAATTCCAAGTATAACATCAGCAACACCTAAATATTTCATTTCAAATTGCTTATTAAGGAATTTTTTGGTTTTATTAACTACATCCATATCAGTACCAAAAATAAGCATATCATCCACATATAAGCAAATAATCACACTAGAGTTGTCCTTGAATTTGCTATAAATACATTTATCCGCTTCGTTAATGTTAAAACCATTAGTGATCATTACTTGATCAAATTTTTCATGCCATTATTTAGGAGCTTGTTTTATTCCATATAAAGATTTTTTAATTCTACACACTTTTTTATCTAGGCCTTGGACTACAAACCCCTCGGGTTGATCCATATAAATTTCTTCTTCAAGATCTCCATTCAAAAAAGTTGTTTTAACATCCATTTGATGAATTATCAGATTATGTGATGAAGCAACAACAATTAATAGCCTAATAGATGTAATTCTAGTACCAGGAGAATAAGTGTCAAAGAAATTCATTCCTTCCTTTTCCCTATAGCCTTTAGCTACCAATCTTACCATAAATTTATCAGTAGAACCATCATGTTTTAATTTCTTTTTAAATATCCATTTGCATCCAATAGTTTTACATACTTTTGGCAAGTCAACTAACTCCCATGTGTTCTTAGAAATAATAGAATCATATTCACTATTTATAGCTTCTTTCCAAAAAAAATAGAATCGAGTGAGTACATTGCCTCACTAAAAGTGATGGGGTCATTTTCCATTAAGTATGTTAAAAATTCAGGACCAAAAGAAGTAGCTATCCTTGGTATTTTACTTTGTTTAATTTCAATTTCTTCTGAATCAGAAGATTCATTTCTAACACTAGGACCCACTTGAACAGAACTACTAGTTCCCTCGCTTCTCACCTTAAAAGGAAATTTGTTCTCATAAAATTCAGCATCTCTTGACTAAAAAATAGTGTTTTTATCCATATATTGATTTTTAGAATCAATTACAAGAAACCTATATGCAGTACTATTTTTAACATAACCTATAAAAACACAACCGACCGTCTTTGGGCCAAGTTTAGTTCTCTTAGGTACAGGTAATGAAACCTTAGCAACACACCCCCACACTTTAAGGTGTTTATAAGAAGATTTTCTATTTTTCCACATGTCATAAGGAGTTTTATCATTTTTCTTAAAAGGTATTTTATTAAGAATATAAGTTTGAAGGGCTCCTATGCATTCTTCTAACCTAAGAGTCTCTAATATCCCCAATGAATTTAAAATAGTGACCTTAGGAATAAAACGGGATGGGAATGACCTCAAAATCTTTTGAACAACTTTCGACTCCTAAATTTTCTCACCCAAATTAAAACTCGTGTTAACTATGTTCGATAACCTAGAATAAAACTCATCAAAACACTCGGACTCTAACATGGTGATAGTCTCAAACTAGGTGGTCAAATTTTGTAATTTCGATGCCTTAACTGCATTAGTACCCTCATGTGTCAATTTAAGGATATCCCATGCCTATTTTGACGTGGTTCACATCATAATACAGCAAAACTCGTTAGGAGTGACGACTTCAGAAATGGCACTAAGGCCACAAGAGTAATAAGTACTCCATTTATAATCATCCTCAGTCCAGTTAGACACTGATTTAGGATTGATGACATTTTCAATGGTGACGGTGGGAGGAGTCGGCCCTCTTTCACATATGAGCCAAACTCTTTCATCAATAGCTTTTAAACATGATTTCATGCGGGCTTTCCAATAGGCATTATTTGCGCCATCAAACACGGGCATTCGATTATATAAGTTATCCATCGAAAAATTGTAATTTTTCAAAAATCAAAATTTTCAAAACCAATTGATATCACAAAAAAAATTACGAAAAAATGATCTCATGATAATTTGGTGAAACCTGCTCTGATACCAATCTTACAATGTTAAGAGTCAAAAGGTATCAGATGGAAAAACAAAAAAAATTAGGATCATTCAATAACTTAGAGCAACCTGCTCTAATACCAATTTGACAACGTGAGGAGTCAAAAGTTATCAAACGAAAAAAAATTAAAAAAATGAGGATCATTGGATAACTTGGAGCAGCCTACTCTACCACCTATTTTTAAACAGGTAAAAATCTCGAGCTAAAGCTCTGATACCAATTTGAGAATGCGTGATGTCAATTATTTATGAAATTCTCAAATTTTCAATTTGTTAAAACTTATTTAATTAGAATCAATCTTCAATCCAATTTTATTAAACCCTAAACATGCATCTATGTGAATAAATAAAGCATGCAAAGCAAATAATCACTAGTGAAATATCAGGAAAAATCAAATTTAGGAGAAATGTCCAAAGGGCAAAACCTTTATTTCACTATTAAATGTAAATCACAACTTACAATTCTATAAAGAAATCTACAATAAATTTCCCGTTGAAAATCCACGAAGACCGCAACCTTCAAACTAATAAAGATTTTCTCGAGAACCTCAAAATCACATCTCCTCCTTCAGTAGTGAATACCCTTGAGTATCCCTAATGATCGTAGTCATCAGCAATAGCTCCCGCAAGAACTACCAATCCAGCAGTAGAGAATCCTTCTCTACGAGAGCAACTTCAATAAAGAAATGTTTTGGTTCTAAAACTATTCACAAAAGTATATGGGATGTTTTGTGTGAATCTAAAACATAATTTTTCCTAAAAAGTGAAAAGTAAAAATATGCAAATATGCAGTTTGCGTGCAGTAAAAGTCTTGAATGAAAAGTCTCACAAAATAGGTATTTATAGGCCAATAAAAAAGTTGAGGTGACGCAGGTCGTTAGAACGACTTCTTGATGTCGTTTGAATGACATTAGATGTCGTTACATCATCCAAGGAACGACCTAAGAAACGACATATTAAAAACCAAAATAGTGTAGGGTCATTTGAAGCAAGCAAGGAATGGCCAATATCGCAACATAAGAAACGACATGTGATGTCGTTTGATCATGTTGTTTAAACGACACTTCTTGTCATTTGAATGACAGCAACGAAAAAATAATATTTTTAAAGTCTACCTACAAGTCTTTTATCAAACATTTTAAGTAAAGCGCCTCATTATGATAAAAAATATTTTAGAAAAATATCCTGATACTAAAGTAAAATATCTACGAAACTTATACACAATCCTTACCAAAATTAATCTCGTTGAGGAACATTGTTAAAAATACTTGATATTCGGATCCGCTTTCTTGAACATATGAATGTGAAATTCGTTTTATGGTTATAATGGTATACGATATACACAGTGTAAACTCGGGACGATGGAAAATATGTCCTTTCATCCTTTCAGTCATCCTGTAAGCCCATAGGACCCCATGTAACTCTTATGTCCATAAAACCTTAGCATCTTCTAACTTCTTTTTTATTATATCAAGTATTGTCTAGTTAGTGACCTCAGTAGGACCAGTATCCCGTGGTCGTCCTGGTGTTGAGTAAAACTTCTTGATGCCGACCCTCTTACAATAAGCTTCTAATGACTGATTCTTGAATTATTTACCATTATCCGATATCAAAGTATGGGTCGAGCAATATCAGAAAATGATATTCCTCCAAATGAACTTGAATGTTTTAACACGAGTTATGGACATCATAGATTTGGCTTCTACCTATTTTGAAAAATAATCGATAGCCACTTTCAGATATTAGTAGTTACATGTTGCCTTAGGAAGAGGACCCACCAGGTCAATCCCCAAAACTACAAACGGCCACGACGCGGTGATAGACGAGAGAGGTTGATGAGGTTGGTAAGGGATATTAGGGAATACCTAACACTTATCACACTTTTTAACATAATCGACTGCATCTTTGGCAAATGTCGACCACCAATAACCCTAGGTAATGATCATTTTATCAAGAGACCGTCCATCAATATGACTTGTGTATGAACCTTCATGGATGTCTCATAGGACATAATTTACCTCAGTAGGGTGAACACATCTGATCAGTGGAAGTAAGAACCCCTTCTTCTACAATACATCACCAATGATGGTGAACTTTGCAGTTAAATATTCGAGTTTTTTCCTCTCGGCCTTGCAGTCAGGGAGCTCACTATCCGAATGTATTTTACCAATGGATCTCCATGATTCCCCTAAATTTAGATTCATAAAAAACATAAACCTATTATCGTCTTCTTCGATGCTCGGCCTATGTAAAATTTCTACACAGACTGATCCAGGAATATCACTCCTGATGGCGAACACTAGCCTGGAAAGGTTATTAGCTCGGTAATTTTCAAATCTCAGGATCATCCTAATTTTAATATCTTTGAAGTTCACCATCACCTTTCTGACTCGCGCTAAATATCTGGCCATCTTCTCATCTTTGACCTCGAAAATTCCTAATATCTAGTTGACGACCAACTATGAATAACTGTGAACGATCATCTGGCGTATATTCAATGACTTAGCGATAGGAAGACCCGCTAATAAGGCCTCGTACTCTGATTCATTATTTGATGCCTTGAAGTGAATCTCAAGGCATACTCTATGTTCGTTACATTTTCACAAGATGCTCGTCTATAAATAGACACTAGGTCGGAGCTCCCTCTGAAAAGAGATCCTTGACTAAAATTCCCTCTTTGAGAAGAAAATCCTTTTCGATAACATTATTATCGATAACATCATTTTGGCTTTTATACTATCGACCGGAGTAGTGTTTACCATATCCTTCTTTGGTATGACCATTGGCTCTTCTGTTTCTTTAACATCATTATCAACTTCATCCCATGTATAATCGATAACAAAGTCCACTAAATCCTACCCTTTAGTGGTATTCCTGGGATGGCAGATGATGTAAAACTCACCAAGCTCAATAGACCAGGCCATTAACCTACCCGATCTCTTGAGTTTATGAACAACCTACCTCAAAAGAGTCTCGGTAAAGGCCACCATTGTAAGGGATTGAAATTATAACTTCATTTTCTTGGAAGCATGTATTAGCATGTAAGCCAATTTTTCCATCCTCGAATATTTGAGATAGCCCCCTGCAAGGCCTTTTTATTAAAGTATACTAACTTTTGGGCTTTAGCATCATCTCAGATGATTGCCGCACTGATTTTCGACTCTAACACTGCTAGGTACAAAAACAACTTCTCCCATGGATTAGTCGAGATATCAATATAGGTGATCCCATATAGGTTTTCAACACTTGAAAGGTTTTCTCACATTCTTCATCCTAGACGAAGGATTTTTTAAGTATCTTGAAAAATGGAAGACACTTATTCATTGGTCGAGAGATGAAATGATATAGGGATGCGACCCGTCCTATTAGTCTCTGAATGTCTTTGATAGTTTTTGGTGTCTTCATGTTAATGAGTGCTTTGATTTGCATGGGGTTGGCCTGTATACCCTTCTGATTCATGATGAAGTCAAGAAAGTTTCCAGCAATGACACCAAAAATGCACTTAGCATGATTGACCTTCACCTTGTATTTATCCATTTTTTCAAAAGTGAGCTCAAGATCGTCCACGTGATCCTCATCCTTCAGACTCTTGGTTAGCATGTCATCCACATAATCTTCCATTATTTCCCCCATTTGGTCTTCAAACATCTTATTTACCAACCTTTGATAGGTTTCCCTTACGTTCTTTAAACCGAATGGCATTACCTTATAACAACACGTTCCTTTATCCATAATAAAAGAGGTTTTCTCGGTGTCAACCGCATGCATAAAAATCTGATTATAACCTGAGTACGCGTGGATAAAACTCATCAATCATGCCCATACGTAGCATCAACCATCTGATCAATTTAAATCAGGGAAAGCTATCTTTGGGACAAGTCACATTTAGGTCGGTAAAGTCGATACACATCCTCCACTTATCATTGTCCTTTGTCACTATAACAATGTTGGACAACCAGCTTGGATAATGAATTTCTTAAATGAATTCGTCTGTCTAGATCTTTCTAACTTCCTCCTGAAAAACTTCGCACATATCTCTTGTGTAAAATCTTCGTATCTTCTTCACAGGCTTCACACTTTCATCGATATTAAGCCGATGGCAGATAATATCTCGATTAATCTCGGGCATGTCTACATGGATTTAGGAGAAGATACTCCATCTTCTTCTTAGTAGCTTCACTAATTTTTCTTTGATTTTAACTTTCAAGGATGAACTAACTTGGATGGGTTTTTTGGCTCGTCCTCGATGAGGATGATGGATTCTACCACTTCATTAATGAGACAAGGGTTAATATTTAATTGTATGAATTATATTGAGAATTACTTAGGAAACGAGTAATAAATTATTAAGAATCCAATATGATTGTCGTGAGTGAGAAATACAGCAGTTACGATAATTTAGTCGAGATGCGCGTGTTAGTTGTGTCGAGACTTAAATTTATGAAATAAAATGTAATTTATTTATGGGTCATCCAAATGATCATTTTGAGTACACTTGTGTGTTCGAAAGAGCCAAGATAGTCAGTAAAGTATACACGGAGGTTTGGATTGGGTCTTAGGGCAATTTTAGGCCAAACCAGCACCTCGAAAGGGTATTTTGGTCCTTTGGATTTTTAGAGTAAAGGGACCAACGAAATTCCCAAGTTTATCAGAATGTATGTTGAGGGTGTTTGGGTTAGAAGTTAGAAAATCAGAGAGAGGCCATTAGAAAAGGAAGGTGAAGGATTCCAAGGCTCCCCACACCAGTTTTGCACCACCACCACCACCGGAGTTTAGATCAAAAGGAGAGAAAGACAACTCCACCACTATTCTGCATAAATCAGACTTACAAACTCCAGGTAAGTGTTTATTTTGCAAAATTTGAGTGCATATAATATCCATGTTAGTGAAGGATTGAATAATTTTTAGGAATAAATGATTATGGCTTTAGATTGGAGATTGATTTCATCTTCTTGGATAGAAATTATGATAAACATCATCCATGTATGTATGTAATACGAATCTGATAATTTAGTAACATGAGAATGTGGAGAAATCTAGGTTTGTTGATGTTTTTGAACAAAGAAAGAGTAATTTAGGGTTTTGAGATTAAAGTGTTGAATTAATCCGATTTACATGATTCGCTTTGATGATGTAATGATTTGGTTACATTAGAAATCATTTATACATGTTATTATTGGGTGGACATGCTTGGTTGTGAGTTTCAGAGCATGTCATAAAAATTTTAAGGGATAAAAATAATGAAAAATGTAACTGGGATAAAATTTCCAAATGCAGGATCGATCGATCAACCCATGAATATTGATCGATCGATGGATCGATCAATCGATCAAATTTTTCGATCAATCGACTGCTAATGAAATGACGAACTTGATTTATTTTTTAGGTTTGCATTACCCTGATTCGTAAGGAACCTGTTATTAACTATATAAGGACTTAGAGGAGGTCAGTGGGAATATAGTTGAGGTCAGATAAATCATAATAAGGGAAAGGTTAGGATTGAGACCAACGAGAGTTTATCGGTTGAGTCACGTATCAGAGATTTATAAAGTGAGTTACGGGAAGAGTAAATGATAACTTAACGAGTTACGGGAAGAGTAGATGTTAACCTAAGGATAATACCAGTAGGTTAGGCATATAATATAACTACTGGAAAAATATAAGGGGTAATTAGGGCCTTTCGACAAGTGTGGATTACATGGGTATATACGACGAGAAGTATAATTATAAATTAATGATAAGTAGGGCGTTCGAGAGTTATATACTGCATACGGTATATATATTATAGGTTGTGTGAATACATATTGTGTGACTCCTTATATGTGTGAACATACCTACGTTGCCTGCTATCACGGGAAGTTTCTCATTGTGGACAGCCTTATCCTGATGAGCCCATTAGGGGAATTTCGACTTGTGCCTCAGAACATAGAACTTAGGGTTAAGCACTACTTATGTGTATAATAGTTTACCGGTCATTTGGGTGCGTTAGTTGTGTGCGTAGCCCAAAGGATTAAAACTATGTTCGCCTCTGAATTGTGTGAATCGTAAATTTATGGTTCTAGAGTGATTCCGAATCGAAAGTCCTTTACGTAGTACGTGATGTACCAGGCTCGATAGTAGAGTATGCATGAATCGTAAGTCTCCACCTAGGGATTCCATATTTGTGTGTGTGTGTGTGTGTGTGTGTGTGTGTGTGTATATATATATATATATATATATACGTGTGATTTATTCTACTATGTGTGCATTAGTAGATAAGATATATAGTGATATCAAAAGTAAACTAAGTATGTGGAACTTAATACTTACTCGGGAATTTTTACTGGCTAAAGGGTTTAGAAATTTGGTAACATATTTTATGGGTAATACGGGTGGGCATAACGAGTTAGTTTGAAGGGAGAGACTTAGTTCAACTAGTTAGGCGGGGTAGCGTAACTAGGATGGTTTATGAGACTACGTTAGACGTGCACAGTAGTTGAGAGGTGAGGATCTCTATTGAGGGCACGTGAAGTTAAAATGTATACAATATCTGCTCTTACTGCATTTTAAATACTTGAAAATGTTTTTCAAATGTTCTTGGGTTCTGACCCGTTTCAAATCTATTTTTACAAAAAACTTTTAGGTGTCCAGAGGTAGGGACGAAAAACTTAGGAGTCCATTCTTATTTGATGTGTTGCAGTTGCTGTGGACGTTGCAGGACCTTGGTAGTAGACATTTTCACTTTTATCAGTTCATGTCCATCATTCAATTATCTCAGTCGGCATGTTGTCCATCTTTATTTAGCGATTATTTTAGAGATACTGCATTTCCATTTTTATTTTCAGTAGTTGGATTTGGTTTTAATTATGGACTATTGTATGTGGATTTCATTCTGGAGTGTTTATTTTAGACACATTTATTTATTCAGTTGTTTTATCATTTATTGCATTATTTACTAGAACGGTGAGTGTGGTTTAATAGTTTAAATTATTGCATGTTAATAAAAAGATTAAAATTTTGACACCGGGCCATTAGGGTAATATTATTATAATTATGTTTCGACGTTGATGCTAAGAATGAAACCATTAATGATTCCTACTTAATTTAATAATGGACTGATCACTCAGGATTAGAATAGACGGGGTGTCACAAATGGTTCCTTTACCACTTTTGCACCACCATCGGAGTTTAGATTGAAAGGAGAGGAAGAAAACTCCACCACTTTTCTGCACAAATATGACCTACAAACTCTAGGCAAGTGTTTATCTTGCAAAATTTGAGTGCATATATTATCCATGTTAGTGTAGGATTGAATAATTTTCATGAATAAATGATTATGGATTTAGATTGGAGATTAATTTCATGTTATTGGGTAGAAATTATGATAGACATCATCCATGTATGCACGTAGTACGAATTAGATAATTTAGTAACATGAGAATTTGGAGAAATTTGGGTTTGTTGATGTTCTTGAACAAAGAAAGAGTAATTTCGTCTTTTGAGATTAAAGTGTAGAATTAATCCATTTTAAATGATTCCCCTTAATGATTTAATGATTTGGTTACGTTAGAAATCTTTTATACATGTTATTATAGGCTCTGACATGCTTGGATGTGAGTTTAGAAGTGTGTCGTAACGGTTTTATGGGATAAAAATGGTGAAAATGTAACTGGGACTAAATTGCCAAACGCAGGATCGATCGATCGATTGACCCATGAATGCCGATCGATCGATGGATTGATAAATCAATCAAATATGTAGATTGATCGACTGCTGCTGAAATGAGGTACTTGATATTTTTAAGGTTTGATTTACCCCGATTTGCTAGTAACCTTTTATTAACTATATAAGGACTTATACGAGGTCAGTGGGCATATAATTGAGGTCCGAGAAATCATAATAAGGGAAAGGTTTAGATTGATACGGACGAGAGTTTATCAACTTAGTCATGTATCGAAGATTTATAAAATGGGTTACGAGAGGAGTAAACGTTAACCTAAGGATAATACCATTAGGTTAGGCATATAATATAACTACTGGAATAATGTAAGGGGTAATTAAGGCCCTTCGAGAAGTGAGGATTACTTGGGTATATACAACGAGAAGTATTATTACAAATTAATGATACATAGGACATTCAAGATTTATATACTGCATACGAGATATATATTATAGGTTGTGTGTATACCTATACTGATGATGTATATATAGGTAGTGTGAATACCTATTGTGTGACTCCTTATATGTGTGAACATACCTACACTGCCTGCTATCACGGGAGGTTTCACATCGTGGACAATCTTATCCTGATGAGCGGATTAGAGGTATTTCGACTTGTGCCTCAAAACATATAACTTAGGGTTGAGCACTACTTGTGTGTATGATAGTGTGATCGGTCATTTGGGTGCGTTAGATGTGTGCGTAGCCCAAAATCTTAGAATGATATTTGCCTCCAAATTGTGTGAATCATAAATTTATGGTTCAAGAGTAATTCCAAATCTAAAGTACTTTACGTAGTACGTGATGTACCAGGACTCGATAACAGGGTATACATGCATCGCAGGTCTCTACCTAGTTATGCCTTATTCGTATATATGACAAGGGTGGTACGTAAAGACATGTGATTTATTTTTATGTGTGTGCATTTGTAGATAAGATAAATAGTGATATCTAAAGTAACCTAAGTATGTGGAAACTTAATACTTACTTGGTAATTTTTACTGGCTAGAGGGTTTGGAAATTCAGTAACGTATTGTATGGGCAATACGGGTGGGCACAATGAGTTAGTATGTAGGGAGAGACTTAGTTAAACTAGTTAGACGAGGTAGCATAACTAGAATGGTTTAGGAGAATACTTTAGGCATGCAAAACAGTTAAGAGGTAAGGATCTCAAATGAGGACACGTTAAGTCAACATGTATACAATATCTGCTCTTACTGCATTTTAAATTCTTGCAAATATTTTTCAATTGTTCTTAGGCTCTAACCCGCTTCAAATTTATTTTTGTAAAAACTTTTTAGGTGTCCAGCTATAGGGATGCCAAGCTTAGGAGTCCATTCTTATTTAACGTGCTGCGGCTGTTGTGGATGTTAAAGGACCTAAGTAGTAGACGCTTCCACTTTTATTAGTTCATGTCCATCATTCATTTATCTCACTCAGGCATGTCGCCCATCTTTAGTTAGCAGTTACTTCAGAGATACTGCATTTCTATTTTTATTTCCACTTGTTGGATTTGGCTTAAATTATGGATTATTGTGTGTGGATTTCAGTCTGGAGTGTTTATTCCAGACACATTTATTTATTCAAATTTTTAATCATTTATTGCATTATTTACTGGAATGGTGAATGTGTTTTAATAGTTTAAATTATTGCATGCAAATAAAAAGATTAAAATTTTGACATTGGGCCATTAGAGTATTTGTATTATAATTATGTTTCGACAGTGATGATAAGAATGAAACCATTAATGATTCATGTTTAATTTTAATAATGGACTAATCACCCAGGATTAACTAAGGTGGAACATTTTCTGCCAGTTCATATAGATTATACCACGGGGCAGTATGCCCAGATCTTCATCGTTGGGATAGTGAGACTACATGGGGTGCCGCTCGATATTGTGTCTGAAAGGGACAAGATCTTCGTGTCTCATTTTTGGTAAAGTTTTTAGAAAGCCATGGGTACAGAGTTGCGATTAAGTATGAAATATCACCCACAGACAGATGGGCAGATATAAAGGACGAATCAGATGTTAGAAGATATGTTGCTGGTGTGTATCCTTGACTTTAGTGGCGATTGGGAAAGGTATCTTCCACTGATGGAGTTTGCATATAATAACTCCTATTAGTTTACGATTGACATTGCATCATTTAAGGCGTTGTACGGTGACCTTGTCGTTCACCCGCTTGTTAGTTAGAGGTGTGGGATAAGAAGCTTATCGGACCAGAGTTTTTCCAGGATACTTCGACCTGTAAAACACGATGCAGATGCTCTGCATGCTCCTCCTCAGTTCAGGAATAAATCAGGCTGTCATTAATAAAGACAACGACAAAATGATCCAATAAATCTCTAAACACCCTATTCATAAAGTCCATAAACACCGTTGGCATGTTAGTTAGCCCAAAGGGCATAACTCGAAACTTGTAAGACCCGTACCTCATCAAAAAGGCAGTCTTAGATACTTCTTACTCCCAGATGCGCAACTGGTGGTATCAAATTTATCTTAGAGAAGTACGAGGCTCCTCTTAACTGGTCGAATAAGTCATCGATTCGGGACAACGGATATTTATTTTATATCATGACTTTATTCAACTCCCGATAATCCACACATAGGTGTAGAGATCCATTTATCTTCTTTATAAACAACACTGGGGCACCCAAGATGAAGTACTCCTACGAATAAATTCCTATCACAAAATCTGCCCAATCTGATCCCGTAGATCCCTCATCTCTATAGGGGTCATACGATAAGGTGTATGAGTTATCGATCGAGTTCCTAATGCTAAATTAATGAAAAACTCTATATCTTGGCTAAGCAGCAATCCCGGTATCTCCTAAAATACGTCGACAAACTCACACACAAACAAAATCAAATCTTGGGAGATCATTACCCCCTTAAAGGTCTCCTCCTCTATATAGTATAAGTGAGTTGACAATCCTCCTTCGGGATGGGGTATCTCCACTGAAAACATCTCTTGGCTCGAAATCGCAAGTGCCATGATCATACTGTAACAATCAATTATGGCTCTATACACTAGTAGCCAATTCATGCCAATACTCGCATCATACTTTGACATATCTTACATGAGAATATCGGTGGGCAAAATAAGTCTTCTAATGTCTATACTCGCACCCCGACAAATAAAGAAAATAAGTGTCCCGTTACCCAATGGTGAGTCTACGCACGTGACTGTACTATATGTCGTGTCTAAAAACCCTGCGACTCATCTAAATCTATTGGCTATAAACGAATATTAAGCCCCAGTTCCAAATATGATAGGCTCTGAAGTCCCACGTATAAGAAACGTACCCTCAATTATGAGTGACGCTTATGGAACTGTGTCATGGTGGACGTTGTACACACGTCCATACCGTAACTTCCCTTACTGTGGTGGGGCTGCTGGGATGACTGGTACAACAAGAAATGTTGGTGCTGGTGCTGGTGCTGGTGCTGGTGCTGGTGCTGGAAGGGAGGTGGGGAAAATAGGCCTTTGGGGCTCCTGACGAGCACCCTGCTTTTGCGGAGCCCTTCACATATTAGGGCAATCCTGATGTTTCTGTCCATTCTTTCGACTTATGAAGCATCTACTTGTGAAATTTCCCCCCCTCTAGCCCTGCTGGCATTGGCCTTACTGGCCGATACTACCTCTCCCTTGGCCCTGCTAGACCTGATAAAAACACTGTTGGCCATGCTAACCCTGATGGCCATGCCTGAATCCACCCTGTCCCTGCCTGAATCTCCAGATCAAAAATGCTTAGCAGAATACCCTACCGGGAACCCTTCTCACCCTATCTCGTATGAGTCCGAGTCAATTGTACCCCACTGGCACTGCCACCCCCTGTCTTTTTATGTTGGTCAGACTCTCTTGCATGCTTGTTTCCTTTCACGTTGAAGCGGTGATCCTGACAATGCAGTAAAATGGCAATCACAATATCTGTATACGTCTTTAGAGTGGGATTACCCAATAAATGTTATCGGATTCTCTAGCCAAGACCATCAACAAAGATTTATACCGTCTTCTCCTCTGTGCTTAACTAATATGGTACAAAATTTGTCAATCGAGTAAATTCTTCCTCATATTCAGTTACTGTCCTTCCCACTTGGGCGATCTCTAAGAACGGTCGCCTCATCTCTGTCTGAATGGCAGATGGAAAGAACTTACGGTCGAACAACTCCCCAAACTCCTGAATAGGCATGCTATCCCTCTCTTGTCCAGTGGTAACAGACTACCACCACTGCAAGGCTATCCCCACTAGCTTAAATGTAGCTAGTATCTGTCTCTGCATATCAGTTCACTCGTACACCTGTAAATGCCATTATATGTCCTTCTTCCATTGGCAAGCAGCAACGACATCTGAGCTTCCCTGAAACTCGGGAGGATGAGCCTTCTAAAAGGCATCTCTGACTCGCTCCCAAGAAGAAGGAAATGAGTGTGTCTGGTCTGGAGTAACAACCTAAGGCTGAGGTGGCACCTGTGATGCTTTTCGAGCAATTGTTGTCAAAGCTACGTTAATTTCCTGTGCAACAATAGCGGAGAACTCAACAATGTTCATAGTCTCCTGTGCCTGAGCTGGCTGCAGCTTGAGTTGTGCCACTCTAGTGGCTCGTGGTCACGTCTAGGGGTAATCTAAAAAGAAATAGAATTTCTATTAGCCCCCACAGTTCAATACATTTCAAAATAGCTGAAGACATAAATGCGTAATCATGAATGCAATAATCCTAATAGTATGGCTCTATATCAAAGAACGCAACGCTGAAAACGAGACAAGTCCACACAGATCCTAAGGACACTAGAACCTTATGCTCTGATACCATCTGTGACTCCCCGCCTATTCTAATCCTAGGTCATTAGTCCATTATTACATTAAACAAGAATCATTAATGGTTTCATTCTTAGCATCATTGTCGAAATATATGACAATTGTGCGGATTGAAATGGACTGATGGAGAATAAAACTTATGATAATTGTGCAGATAAAAATGTGAGTTTAAGTTTCAGTGAATCCCGAGGATGGAATTCCGTTATTAGGGGGGAAGAATTTAATACCCCGTGTTTTCAGGATAAAATATTGTGACAGAAGTTAATTTAATAATTTGGAATAAATTTGAGAATAAATTAAATCAGTGGGATTTAAATTAAATGGGTAAAATTTAGATTGATAATGAATGTTTATTCGTGATTACATAATTATTGGACTTAATTGGTCATGAGGACTTCACTCGTAGAAGATAAATGATATAGTAATTTACTTATGGTTTCGTGTTGTCTAAACCTATTAAAATAGGTATGTTGAGTAGAAAGAATTCGGGGGCATTTGTGGATGTTTTGGAACCTCCTTTAGGTGTTTTGGGACTTTTAAAATGGTCCCTGGGTATAGGTATATAAGTTGGGAGGCTATTGGCCCATTATTGTTAAGGATTCGTGCTCATTTGGAGGCCCAGAAGTGTGGGTAAAAACCTAACTCGGGATTAAGGAGTTTATAAGCTAATTAAAAAGAATAATAAACTCATTTTCACCAATCTAAGAAAACCCTAGTCGCTCCACCCCTAAAGAGGAGATACCAAGGTCAAAAGAAGGGGGAAATTTGGAGATTCAAGAAGAGGAACTTCCACCTTCATCCTAAGGCAAGAATTTTCTTCCTTAAATTAATTTCCAAGTTATTTCTTAATTTAAGTGTGTAGGCTCTCATATAGATTTTTGGATTAAATTTGTAATTAATGTTATGGAATAGGTTTCACTATATGCATGTAGATCACTTTGATAATTAGAAAATTATGAAACCAAGAAATTGATTACAAAATCTGGAAAAAAAAAAAAAAAAAAAAAAAAAAAAAAATAATAATAATAATAATAATAATAATAATAATAATAATAATAATAATAATAATAATAATAATAATAATAATAATAATGTGGATTTAGAGATAGATCTTGTGATATTATAGGGTGATAGTGTAGATCTGACGTATACCCCATGAAAAAATAGTGTTTCTTGGCACAAATTCATGAAAAAGAATGGATCTTGAAAATTAAAAAAATACCCCTTTTATAATTTTGGAGGAACTTGTATTCTTATGAATTGATTTTGGATTTGATGCCATTCTCATGGAAAAAAATTATTGGTAGATAATATAAAACCAATGTGGATTTAGAGATAGATCTTGTGCTTTTATAGGGTGATAGTGTAGATCTGATGTATACCCCATGAAAAAATAGTGTTTCTTGGCACAAATTCATGAAAAAGAATGGATCTTGAAAATTAAAAAAATACCCCCTTTATAATTTTGGAGGAACTTGTATTCTTATGAATTGATTTTGGATTTGATGTCATTCTCATGTAAAAAAATTGTTGGTAGATAATATAAAACCAATCAATGATCATGTAAAGTGTTAGGGTAACTTATGAGAGAGAAACAAGGGTAATTTATGAAGTAAGTTGTGAAAAATCTTCCTAAACATTAGCAGCCTCGAATCCACCCAAACCCAGGGGCGAACCGGTTCGACCCTGAGGGTGAACTGGTTCAGATACCCTATTCACCCCAAGCTGATTAGTTTGTATTTTAGGTTAGTCATAATGTATCCATTTTGGCTAGTCATAAATTTTGGAAAAATTATAGAATTATATATTCATTGGGTTAGCCGGAAAAGGATCCGAGATATGGGACCACGGCAGTTATGACATGACTCATGAAGGCTGGTGACTACGTAAATAATTTGTAGAAATTCAGTAATGCTGAATGATTATTGAAAATAGAGGAATTTATAATCAACGAGAAAGTTGGCAAGCACTACATTGATTGGGGATAAATTCTGGTAATTTTGGATTATGATTTAAATGGAGTACCTAATAATTAACGAGGTGGTTAATTGACTCGGGAATTATTGGGAGGCAAATCAGTACATATAATGTGATAAAGAAATATGTCATTAAGTGTTTGTGTGTACATACCTACGTTCATGGACGATCATATCAGTTGGGGTTACGCATTTTCGGGACTGTAGCACACAACGGCACAAGTGAGCTGGGCATTGTTTAGGTCATAATTTAGGTACTACGTAGGAGCTCCAGTTAAGAGACATATGCGTAGATGCTGGGATCCTTTGCCACCTCTGGGTATGGGCGGTGCAATGGTGTATTTCATAAGGACCGCCCCACTTGTGCATTTTTTAATGTCCGATTTGGATAAGGGATTCCTCCGGACTTATATATATATATATATATATATATATATATATATATATATATATATATATGTAACAACCCGCCCTTTTGGAGACGATTAAATTTCATAATTAAGTATAAATTGGCAATTTGGAGATTTTCTTGGAATAGTAATTTTTGGGATTTTCGTGGATTTGATGATTTTCGATGGGTGGTATAATTATTTTTGGGACTATATAGGTCGAAATATTTTAATTATATGTCGTCGTTGAGTAAAGCGACACGAGGTGAGATTTAAATGGGAAAACCCGCATTTAAATTTTAAGGGTTAGAATAGTGATTTGCGGTCAAGTACCTTGGATGGGAATTTTGACTCGCCGTGAGTCTCGGAATGTCTGAGATAGTCGGAAAAGAGTGTCCGATTGTCGAAATTGAGTTTCGGGTAATTTCAGATTTAAATAGGCTTGTAATTGAGTAAACGAGTCGTTTTGGGGGTATTAAGGGATTAAACCCTTTTCTCCTTATAAAAGGAGGGAGAGAGGGAGAAAAAGAGAAAGAAAGAAGAGAAAAGAGAGAGAAGAGAGAGAGGAGGAAGAAAAGAGGAGAAAGGGGGGAGATTCTGGCCAGCCTCCACGGGATTCGGCTCGAGGACGTCAGATTTTATCCATGAGACAAGTGTTTACTTGCTTTATTTATTTTTAAGCATAAATATCTCATATCATGGTTGGTATAAAAACCCTAATGATTTTGGGTTGGGTTTTCGTGGATAAAACGGGTTTTTAGGAGTGAAAACGAATAAACCCCTAAAATTTGATAACTGGAGAAATTTAGAAATTAATTGGTGATTTAAGGTTCTAGGATGTTTAGAACACTTAATATATGCGTATTCGTAGTTGGTTGGGGTTATAGGTCTTTGGGTTAGGCAACAAAAGCTTGGGAGAAGCTTTAATGGCTGAAACACCTTCTCGGGGAAGAAGCTGCCCGCCATGATCGATCGATTGATCATGGGGGCTCGATCGATCGAGCTATCGATCGATCGACGGCCAAGGGTCAATCGATCGACCCCTGCTGAAAATAGGCCAATTTTCTTAGGGTGAGCTGGATAGGTAAATTCCAATCCTGATTGATTCGAGGTAATTTATGTGATGACATAAGGGATCTTTTAGGATTATATAGCCCACTAATTAAGGGAAATTAGGAGGCTTAAGTGAGGGTTTTAAATGTATAACCCTTAAACTATATTTTCGAGGAAAATAGAACATTTGTAGAAATTGATGGATTAGGGTTCCTAAATAGTATTGGGGACTTCTAAATGATTAATTGGACTAGGTGTAGTCTTTGGGTTCATGAAAATGAAATCCCTAACTCACTGAATTTAAGGTGGTTCGGGTGAGATAAATCCCGAGGATATTTCTAGTAGGCTTATAGGCCTATATAATTATGCGTATAGAAAGCATAATTATATCGATTACCGTTGAGCGTATCCTAGGAGATAATTAGGGTAATTTGGGGACGTAGTTATATATTCACTTGGGGTGAATTAGTATAATTGGAGTTATCCAAATAAATCCCTAGAGGGGATAAAGTTAAGTATTGGTTATTAAAGTAAGAAAATACTTTGGGTTTAGTATCATGAATTTATGAATGCGTGATTATAATCTTTGGGATAAATGGTCATCGTTAGATGAAAATGGCAAATATGGCCATTTATATGTATTCTAGAAGGAATATATGGTATATGTATATACTATGTGATTAAAGTATATATGTATAGTATGATGTAAATGATTTTGAAAATGCAAAGATAAATGTTTTCAAAATGGAAAGATAAATGATTTTCATAATTGATAAATTATGGTTACACACCTCCCTAAATCTCTATCATAAGGGAAGTTACGTGCGTATGGTGATGCCCCCTGGCTAATGAATGCAGGGTGGATATAGTCCTAGGCCATATGAGCGATTATATTTTTACTGCGCTGGTTAGGTGATTCTGGGTGTGGTCATGCCTATCCCACAGGCATATGGACGCTTCCCGACGTTGGTAGGTTCCCAGGTTGTCTTGTTTGATAGGCCCTGGAAGATGATAGCCATTTAAAGGCGCGTCCAGTGGGGAAACCCGGAAGGGCGGTCTTAGATTTGTTAAAGAAATTCATGATAATGGATTGGCTTTAATTACATTTCCTGGATATAGGAAGGGAAATGGGTTATATGTTTAGCTTCGGTACCGGATGGAAGAAGGGATGTGGAAGCATATGATATGGTAAAAGCATTTTTATGATAATAAAAATGGCTTTTAAATACATTTCCCGGATATGAGAAGGGAAATGGGATGATTTAAAACGGAAAAACATTTCTATGTTAATAAAATTGGCTTTTAAAAAGATATATCTTATGGTAAAGCAATTCATGCTAATGAATTGGCTTTTAAATATATTTCCTGGATATAAGAAGGGAAATAGAAAGTTTTGACATGAGTATAGAATACACCTTAGTCCGGGAGGTAGATCCGGATGTGTATTATAAAGATGAAATTAAAATTGGTAAACCTCAGTCCGGGAGATGTTATCCGGATGTATATTATAGATGTGTATATATATATGTATTTATACATTTGTGCGTGCTACGAGCCTAATGGATCTCTACCATTAACCCTGCCAAGTAGTAGTGTATTGGGGGGGTTCCTTGTTTGGATTTCGCTTCGCGAGACACCCCATGCACGAACTTAGTGCAGTGTTGAGAATGGAGGGAAGTTTAGCGCTTAACACTTGGACTATCTAGGGTAGATAGTAGTTGGGTGATAGACTAGCTTAGCAGGGTATCTTGACTAGGATGTTTAGAGGGATGCGCTAGGAGTGCACTGTTAGAAGAGAGGTGAGGGGTATCTCATGGGAATGCGATACCAAACTTAAATATGAGATAAAACTATTTTTCTAAAATAAAGCAATTTGCAAAATATTTTCAAACTCGGGCTTTGACCCGTTTATCTACTTTTCCTCTCTTGATGTATATTATATATATATATATAGGTGTCCAGACACAGGGACGCTTGGATGGCATTTCTTTCGAGTCAGATGTCTGTTGCAGCAGCTGTGGATGCTTGTGGGTTCTCGGTAGACGCTTCTTTCCTTGTACTCTAGATAGGAGGTATTGTACAAACATTCGGACCAATGGTCCAACTGTTTTTATTTATTCTTTGCACATCATTCGATATGGTTGTATATTTTTGACCGAGTGTTCGGTTATTTTATTTTATTTCAGTTTCATTTACGCATAAACTGTGTGGATGTTTTAATTATCTTTGCTTAAAAAGAGTAGTTAAGTAAAATTTTAACGCTCGCCTAATAGGATATTAGTAATTAAATGGATTTTTGACAGTGATGCTAAGAATGATCCATAAGTGACTCATGTTTTAATTTGATATAGGAGTGATCGCCCGGTATCCCATTAGGCGGGTTGTTACAATATATATATATATATGTGTGTGTGTGTGTGTGTGTGTGTGTGTGTGTGTGTGTGTGTGTGTGTGTGTGTACGTACTTATACATGTATAACTCTGCGAATGTAATGAAGTTAATTATCTAAGTCTAAGGATGCAGACAATTGGTTATAAATTCAATACTACGTAGGATACACAAGGAATGGTGAGTCACTATTGTAAGTAATATGACTAGAGAACTCGAAAAAAGGATAAAGGTGTAGACAATGATATGTCCAATATACGATTTATACTAGACACATCACATGTTGCACAATCATCATGTTATCTATATTGCATTTGGTTTTTGGGTATAGGATACGATTAATATTGCACCTAGGTGAGAGGTCTGGAGATTATCCTATGCGAGTGCTGATGGGAGACACCTACTTAAATTAACTGTAATCGTGTATTTCCATTTCAGTAAGTTAATTCTTGCACACTCTAGGGCATTGACCCAAATTATAAGGTTTGTGTAGACAAGGATAGGGGGACTAAAGGAATATCAGACTTTGTCACGTATTGCTTCTTGAAGATCGATTTATTGATTCTAGTTTAGGCTGTTACTTCTTCCTATCTTCATTTATTTTAGATTTTTTTGTGGGCATAAGCCGGAATTCATTTAGTTTTATTAGTCGAGATGTTATAATTATGTTAGATTTATTTTGTTGAACGTGGATGTTGGATTTACTATTATCTTTTGTTTATTAATTCAATTTAGTTCTAAATTAAAATGTGGTTTAAAATATAAATGTTTATGCTCAGTCGATGCTAAGAATGATATAAATTGACAAGCAAGCCCCATCTTCGGCTTATCATGTCTGGCCAATCTTTACATGAGAAAGTAGGGGTTGTTACATTAGGATATTCTAATCCAAATATCGTTAAATAACAAGAGAGATTCAAACATTTTTAATAGTACTTCTAAGAAATTGTAACCCATTTACAAGTAATAATTTGTGAACATTTGATCACAATAATCATTTTGGATCTTCATTACACAAATTAGTATAAATTATATGACTTTCAGTTTATACACTTTCAATTAAAACTCCATGTTTGATTGTGATATATTTTCTTTGAAACTTTAAGTCCAAATAATTTAGGGACTTCAAATACTAAAATTTGAACATAGAAAAGTACAAGTTTCAAAGTTGAATAACTATTGTGCAAGTCTTGATATCATATGATTTGGTAACTTCAGGTAGCAGCTAAAAATGGCTATATGAGAATAGGCCTCAAACTTTAAATGTGATAATTTGTAAGCTTATAAGATCAAACTAAAATATAGCTATTTTTAAATTGTGAGGCAAGTAGTTCCCATATAGCTTAAAACTTGGCGAGGAAAAAAAAAAAAATAATTTGTAAGCTCATAAGACCATGCTAAAATACCTTAAAACACGACGAGAAGAAAAAGATATATTATAGGACGTAGTTTAATAATTGATTACTAATCAATAATTCTCATATTTTTATAGATCACTCTTATATATAAACTACAATGAAGAAGAAGAAGAATAAAACTTTCTAATATGCAGTGCCAGTTTTGAGGGGAGGCCAGGGAGGTGGTCGCCTAGGGCCTAGGGCTAACAATTTTTTACATGATAACCCATTTACGGTAATAACCCAAAATGACCCGAACATGACACAATTAGCATATATAGATTTAAGAGTACCCAAAAGTTATACTCAAATTAAAATCAACGCGACCCGAAAATGACACGACTAACCCGAATTGCCACCCTTACTTGGGACCCGATATTCAACGCATTTTAGGCGCCCCAAAATTTTATCTGTGTATATATATTTATAGCGTCATTTTTCAATTATCACACAAATAATTTGTTGAAAACCGAACCAACGAACATTTAAACTTGTAAACTCCTGAAAATCAAGTCGGCATCTTTTTGGTTAAAAAAACCCATAAGTTATAAATTAATTAAAAACCGCTTGTTTAATATGGATCCCAGTTCAAGAATTCGCCTCGGCGCTAAAATCTCGGGACCGAAACTGCTAATATGTCTTGAAGGACCAAAAGCAAACAATTTATGATTTATAAATAGAGAGGTACAAAATAGGCATCAACTATGCTGACTTTTAAATTTTCAAATTCAAATATGTGAGGGACAACGAAGATGTAGTCCATGAAATTGAGAGTAAGAAAGGTAACAATCATGTACTTACTTGTCTTCAATGAAAAAAATAAGAGAACCAAAAATTACCTTCACTTGTTCTTACGCATGGCGAGGAGGATATCCTCTTTTTTTTATTATATTAAGCTCTTGTGTTATAACATGTGAAAAATAAATGATTTTTTTTTTAAAGAGAGAGCAAATGTTTCATTCAATTAGTATATCCATACTTGTATTTTCTTTATTTATAGTATGAAGTCAGGTATCTTAAAATATTTTTTCATTCATATGCTAGATAAAAGTGAACATCCACCCATGTACATATTTTATAACCAAAAAAAAAAAAAAAAAATTGTTAAAATCCCTGAGCGCGCAGTTCATAAAAAAAATTGTATGGTTTAAAAAGGCAGAAGAAGGTTTATGGCTGTGTCACTTGTCAAATTGATTTATACAAACAATTTATATATTTTACACAATTAAAAATATATTTTTTTGTGTTTTTGTTTGAATAACAGAAAAAGATGCATTGAAGTTTTTATTATATGATTTTAAAGAGGTTTAAATTTCATACACTTATTTGTGATAACTTTGGTAAATTTTCATTTACAAATATTTATTTAATTTTTGCTAAAATTTCCATGAAATGTTGGTGAAGAAATACAAATATTACCAACACTAGGCCCGTAAACGGATTGGATTCGGACCGGATCAGGCAAATCCAAATCCATATCCATTTATGTTAAACGGATTTGGATCCGATCCGTTTATTAATCGGATCAGATCAAGCAAATCCAAATCAATATTGGTTTATGTTAAACGGATTCGGATCCAATCCGATTATCCGTTTATGTTAAACTTGATTTGCAACATTTTTATTTTCAACTCTTATTTCATAAATTTATTTTGCAAGTGTTCCAAAACACAGATAATAAAATAAAGAACTATTATAATAAATATTTCAAATATATATTTAAAGTATTATTAAATAAAATATATATTAATTAAAAATATATTATATATAATTTATATATATATATATATATATATATATATATATATATATATATATATATATTAAAAAAATTAATCGGATCGGATTATTAACGGATCGGACTTTATAAATCCAAATCCGCTCCATTTAATAAATGGATAATCGGGTAATTGGATAATCGAATTTTAGGCATGATCCATATCCGCTTAAATGGATCGGATTCAGATTCGAATAAAATCCGATCCATTGACAGGCCTAGCCAACACAATAAAAGCCAAGAGAAACTATTTGTGTCATAAATATTGTACAAATACGAGAGAGAGAGAGAGAAAGGGGAATAAAGGGTATAAATTTAGGGGGAGGTGAATAAGATTTCGTACAAAAGATTGTTAGAATATAAATTAAGGGGAGATGAATAGATGGATGCATTTTACAATGGTCTTTAATGCTAACACGTGTGTATATTTATTTATATATAGAATGAACAACTGTATATAAAAAATTAAATTCTAATTATGTTGTAATGAGTTACAAACGTATATATTAACATACATAACAACACATAAAGACATTTCTTGTCATGCAAGTCATATTCATGCATTAAAAAAAAGTGTAATGCTGTAATTTCATCAAATCTATGGAAAAAAAATAAAAATAAAAATAAAAAATTTGCCCGACTACTTAAGACTTTAAAAATAAAAAGCTCTAAAATCACTTACCACAACAATTTGTAAAAGAAATCGTATAAAAAATGGTAAGAGTGCATTTTTTTTCTGTGTTTTTGTTTGGACTTAACAGTTATGTTCCTTATTATTATATTTTAGCATTTTCTCCCCCATGGTGTCAACATGGTCTTTAATTGGCAAACATTAATGTCAATTTCTATATAATCCAGAGCAGCTTTAATCTTTGATGATTCAGCTCGACGTATTTTACAATTACCTATAGATATAATACATATTGATTGGTTTATGTAATAATTATATTATATAAGAAATAAAATCTATAATCTTGGATGATCCAGCTTACCGTATTTTATATAGAATACAAATTGAATAATTTATTTATAATTTACAGTTGTTTTGATAAAGTAATGATTTAACATATATGATATTTTATATAGATTATTGAAAATTTATGTTTTTTATTATTTTCTTATCTTGTCAAATGATTGCATATATATATATATATATATATATATATATATATATATATATATATATATTACTGCTCTTATGCGGACCAATCCGCATTTTAAGAGTGAGGATCGGACATGTGTCATCTGACGGTGAACCTAGAAATTATCGGCTAAATTATAGGCACATTCTCTCTCTTTTTTGGGCTCACCGCCAAGTGACGCATGTTCGGTCCGCACTCTTAATATGCGGACTGGTCCGCACAAGTGAAGTACTCTGTGTGTGTGTGTGTGTGTGTGTGTGTATATATCATATGCATCGATGTTTCTCATTACATAATGATTGATCTTGCAGTAAGAATGAAGTTCGATTCAAGGTTAATAATTAACTTCCATAACAAGGCACGTACAAATAAAATTAAAATCGTACTTTATTTAAACTTATATTTGGATGTAGTGCTTTAGGCACTACTATATCTGAGAAAACAAGACTCTAAAAGGTTACTAAAGTGCCAAAATAAAACTATAGATAACATTACGAAGTTCAAAACCAAATATAGACCCAAAATACCAACCATTAGATAATTTCACAAGAGTAAAAAAGAAGATGAAGCAGTATCAATAGTCAGCATGGAGCCTTCTCTTTTTGTACTTGGCCTTGAAGCAAGATTTCCTCAGTTTTTTATTTTCTCTGTCATTTCCAAATAGGGTAGCATCTCCATCATCTTTTTGTTCTCTTCCAGCATCTCTTCCTCGTTGGTTAATCCCATCTCCTGAAATTGCAATTTAAAGCAAAACAATTATACTAATAAGACAGGTCGTACAATAATGCTATAATTAGACATTACCCCTCTATTTTCCATAAATTAGACTTAACCACCCACATGTGTATTGACTTTCTTATACCTTATGTATACGTGGTTTAGGTCTATTTTTTAAAAAAGCAGATGGTTATGTTTGATTACTGCATTTCTCAGGGGGTAAAGTAAAAAAAACACAATAAATCAAAATGACTTCCAAAAACATATATTCGGTGAACTTTTATTAGAGAGAAGTGAAATGAATGAAAAATAATAAAGCATCTAATGACATTTCGAAAGAATCTTAACATGAACGCAGGATAATACCTTAACATTGACCATGAGAGACTTCATACTCTTGATCTTCCTGTGAGGCCACCTCATAATATTCAGTTTTCTACATCTTTTCTCCAACACAGTCAATCCCACCTTCAATTCTTTGGCTGCTTTAGTTATTGGAACATTAAAATACTTTTAGATCTCAAGCAGTTCTAATGGAGCCGTTCCCGATCTTTTGTTTTGTAGACTTTGGTTTTCGTTTGTGTTTGGAATAATAAAGTTTTTAGGATCCATCATATAAGTTCCTTCAATAATGCAATAGCCCAAATTTTCAGTATCCATCAACAGTTTTTGCTTGGTATCAAGAATAAGATCTTGACTAATAGATGAAAAATTGTCATCCCACAAGCTACACAAATCACCCGTACCAATATTCTCAAAATCAGTGAATTCCAATTGGGGAATGAAATTGTCCTGTTGTGAAAATTGGTATGAATTTTGATTGCTTTGTTGTGAAAATTTGTATTGTTCATAATCAACGGGAATTTGATAATTTAGTTGTGAAAATTGATGTTGATCATAATCAAAGGGAATTTGATTATTTTGTTATGGAAGTAGGTATTGATCTGAGTTGAAAGGATCACCGAAAGGACTATAATACAAGTTATTAGTGACTGTTGAGTACGGCTCCAATTTTCTGTATAAAAGAAAAAATGTACACAACATATAAGGTTAGTTTGTACAGAATACAGACAAAACTAAACAACCTTACTAAGTATGAGGTTACCCTTGGGGCTTTTCTCCTAAATACAACCAATCAATGTCATACTGACTCTCCATCCCTGAAAAGGTAAGTTGGTTATAATCAATTCTTAAAAAAAAACGAATTGGATGAAGAAAAGAGAGGATGAAACAACATATAAGTTTGGATTGGGTTTGTTCATATGTTGTGCCTTTACAAAACATTATAGCACATTTAATTGTATTTAACATTAAGAAAATGACAACTAAGAGGGGATTTACATCTTGGATGCTAGATATCTAGGGAGAAATTACAAAGGTCACATAAATAACAACGTTCACGCACTAGTTGATGCACACGCGCATTGAACGTGTGACCAACATGAGAAGTTTATGTATGAGGTATATTTACAAACATTAATTTTAATTAACGGCATATAGTAATAAACTTCGAAATTTGAACATGTATAAGCATCCCCACAAATTTGTAATTGAGGTCTTAAAATTTATTGCAGAATAATGTGAAGTCCATAGTGTCATATTAAGGCACTATTATGTAACAAGGGATTGTCGTATTATAATTTTTATCATATTAAAAAAATATTCCCATCATATTTGTTACAGACATGTCATAACTTAAAGTTTGATAAGGGATTAAAATATTAGAGAGCATTAAATGTTGTACCAAATACGCACACGCACACACACCTACATGCATATATATATATATATATACTAGCGGATGCCCGTGCCGAGGGCACGGCGATAAATTTACCCCCGTAATAAAACCCACTCCATAATTGCCCGCCTTTTTGAAAAAAACGAAAACAAAAATTCATTAAAATTTAAAATATATATATATATTAAAATTTTAAAAAATAATGTAATAGCATGTATTTAAAAAATAATAGTATAATAGTATATTAGTAGTATAATAGTAGTATAGTATATATAATAGTATATATTTAATATGCATGATATTTTACCTTTTAGCATGATATTTCATGCTGGAAGGCATGAAATATCATGCATAAAAAGATGAAAATATCATACATATATTTTGACATCAACATCACCTATCTTATGGGAGGTGAGTATTTATGATATTTTTTCATGATATTTTCATGCATGAATTTTTGGGTGCATGGTCATGCTTGAAATGCCATGCTAAAAGCAACTTTTTATTTTTATTTTTATTTTTTATTTTATAAAAGGTTTTTTTTGTTTTTTAAAGGGAGGGGGGTTCTTCGTGCCATCGGGACGAGCACGGGCAATACTAGTGTGTGTGTGTGTATATATATATATATATATATATATATATATATATATATATATATATATATATATATCAACTCTTACTAATAATACTCCAACTTTTTTTTAATGAAAATGAGGGGTTTAATTTTTCACTCTCTACACATTATTACGACTCCAATATATAGTAAATGTTTGGAATGAGAAAAGTGTTCAAATTAAACATCATATAAAAAATAATGTAATACTCGTCAAGATACAAAGTTTTAATGGTGAAACTATCAATATGACAGTTAAAATGACCATTAATTTAAAGGAATATTTAAAAAAGATATTGTATTTAATAAATAAATTTAAAATACTATGTTTTAAAAGTCATTTTTGTAATATCCAATTTATTATGAAACTAATTCCCACAAAAGTACATTTGTATCTTCAAGTTGAAATTATAAATAATTATTTTGGGCCTCCTTGATATCCAAACCCTATTGCATAAATATATGAAAATTCAAATTTTAATTTAGGGTGTATTTTGTTGGATCTTCTAGTCCAAATATAGTTAAATAACATGAGAGATTCGGGCATTTTCAATAATACTTATAAGAAACTATATCCCATTTACAACTTATAATTTGTGAACATTTGATCACAATAATCATTATGGATCGTCATATCATAAATTAATAAATATTATGCAATTTTCGATTTGTGCACTTTCAATTAAAACTCTAGGTTTGATTGTGATATATGTTCTTTGAAATTTAGGTGCAAATAATTTAAAAACTTAAAATACCAAAATTATAGCATAGAAAAGTACAAGTTCCAACGTTGAACAGGTTGCAACTAAAAATGGCTATAAGAGAATTTTCGGCGTGAAAATTTAAATAGTAAAATTTGAAAGTATATAAGACCAAACAAAAATATAGTTATTTTTAAATTTTGAGGCATGAAATTTCCATATAGCTTAAAATTTGGCGAGAGAAAAAAACAAACTAGAATAATTTGGAAGCTTATAAGACCAAACTAAAATACCTTAAAAATACAGCAAGAAGAAAAAATAATATCATACGATGTAGTTTAATAATTGATAACTAATCAATAATTCCCATATTTCTATAGACTTAATAAGAAGCTAAGCTGATTCATTCATACAAATAAATTACAACGAAGAACAAGCATAAAACATTCTAATATGTGGTAAAGGACCAAAAGCAAACAATTGTTGCTTTATAAATCCGAAAGGAACAAAATAAGCACCAACTATGTTGAGTTTTAAATTTTTAAAATTTTAATATTTAATGAACAATGAAGATGTAGTCCATGAAATTGACACGTATGAAATGTAACAATCATGTACTTACCTGATTTCAGTGAGGAAAAGGAACAGAACCAAGAAATACGAAAAATTGTTGTTACCAGTGGCAAGGAAGCAATCCTCTTTCTTTTTATTATATTGAGTTCTTATGTTATAACATGATAAGAAAAATAAGGAACAATTTTTTTTTAGGGAAAGAGCAAACGTTTCATTAAGTTAGTATATACATACTTCTATCATCTTTATGAAAGTAACCTTTTATTTATCCTCGGAATAAAATTGGACATCAATTAATATACATATTTTATAACAAAAAACATTTTCACATGGTTTAAAAAAGGAAAAAGAAGGTTTATTTGTTTGAGTGGCCATCCGTATGCACATAATAACATAAGAAAATGCATTAAATTTTTATTATATGATTTTACAGAGTTGCATTTTCATACCCTTATTTGTGATAAATTTGAGAAATTTTCGTGTAGAAATATTTATTTATTTTTTGAGCATATTTGCATGAAATGTTGGTGAACAAATACAAGTGAAGATATACAAATACGATTTTTGCAAACAATATAAAATTCAAGAGAAACCATTTGTATCATAAATATTGTACACACTAGCGCAATCCGCGGGTGTTTTACAAATCTCGTATAGAAAAACTAAAAGAAACACGTTATTCAAATATTATAGAAATATGTATCCAAATATTTTTAATGAGCAAAATTTTCTATTAGTTGACAATTACATAAAAATTGGAGTTAAATTTCCATAAAAAAACTAATTGACGTGAAATCCGATTATATCAAGTAAATAGTATCCAACAATTTATGATATACCACTCTTTTCATGGGGATCATGTTCAAAACAAATTTGACATAATCTAATCGAATTGTTCCGCGCATAATGCTACAACTTAATGTTGCAAGCTATCTAATGATGAATATTTTGTAATTTGGCTATAGTTTCAACCAACCTAATTATTAATGGTGATGAAATGAGATATATCATAAAGTAATTTCTTTTATCGTTAGATCTTTTAATTCTTATTGCAAAATAAAATAATCAAATTTTCACTTTAGTTGAGTAGCACTATTTCTTTTATTTAAGCAAAAAATACAAATACATTTCTTATTACAAAGTGATAAAACCTTATAATCAAATAAACACACAAAAATAGTTAACTTCTTAAAGAAATATATATATACCGCATATGAGTTCCACCAATGCGGACCATTTTTTTAAAACAGTAAATAAAATATTTTCCAGTTGATTTTTTTTTGCATGGTGTTTAATCATTTTCACGGACTCCACAACAAAAGTTGTTCAAAATATTTTTTTTTATTTTAAAAAATCGGTCAAACTATATGAGTTTTTAAATTGTTTAAAACTCACATAATTTGATCAATTTTTTTAAAATAACAAAAGAAATTATTTTGAGTGGATTTATTTTTGTGAGGTTCTCTTAAATGCTTAAATACCACACAGATAAAATGAATTCAAAAATATTATTTTCCTATTTTTAAAAAATAGTCCGGACATGTGATATATATATATATATATATATATTACGACCCCTCTTGGAAGAACTCCTTATGGTGCATATCCCTGTACATACCATTTTTTTTAAATAGAAAAAAATGAATTTTTTTATGAAACTTCATAGATATGATCTCCTCAATGAGAAGATCATTTCTAATTTTTTTAATTAAAAAAAATTGATAAAAAAGTTGTTGAGATGAGGTGATATGTAAAAAAATGGTATAAATATGTATTTTCGACCGTGGAAATGTTGACGATCATCTCACCAGCTTTTTGATTGAAGTTTCATCAGAAAATTTAATCAATAAAGTGGCTGGCATGACCCAACATTTCAACGGTTGAAAATGCATATTTGTATCATTTTTTTACATATCACCTCATCTCAACGGTTTTTTTACTGAATTTTTTTTATGAAAAAAATTAGAGATGATCTTCTAACCGTGGACATCATATCCATGAAGTTTTATCAAAAAATTTAATTTTTTACTATTTAAAAAAAATGGTATCTACTGGGTCTGCACCATAAAGAGACCTTACAGGAGACATACCGTATATATATATAACTTAAATGATTAACAAATCCTTCAAAGAAAAAAATGACTCTTCGTCTCCTCTCTTAAATTTCAAACAATATAATCAGGGAGTAAATTGGATGAGTCACGTAGCCAAATTACTTCAAGTGACACAATTTATATATATATATATATATATATATATATATATATATATATATATATATATATATATATATATATTAGATTAGATTAGATTAGATTAGATTAGATTAGAGATAAGAGAAAAGGGAATCTTTGTATACATATATAGTTGTAGCCCGGAATCCTTCTGAGCTGACATGTGGAAATTGTTTTAATGAAGCCCCAATTAAATTTATTCGGAACCTTTTTCCTTTTATTATTTACTCCACATGAAGCGTCTCTTCTATTTTCTATCTTACCCCCATTTACTCATTTCCTTTTTCTCTCACCCTTCCATCGCACCTTCTCTCTCTCTCTCCACCCCTTCTTCTTCTTCTTCTTCTTCTTCTTCTTCTTCTTCTTCAGTTCTTTATCTTCTATGTATAATCCATTTAAAAGCCCCACCAATTCCTTTAAGTGTCTTCTTTTTATATCTCATCGTGGGATCGTATTATTCCATATCACTTGATCTGTTCGGGAAAAAAAGGTGTGAACATCTTTACGCTACAAGGTCCTAATTGTCAACCTCAGTTATCGAGATATCTTAAACACATTGAATTTATTCTTAGGTTCACTATTATGGGTTTGTTTCGGCATATGTTGAGCTACATGTTACTCATTCTTACAAATTTGTTGTATCTCCACATCTCTTTTTGTGTTTGCTTTGTTTTTTCTAATATTCATGTTTATCTTTCATTTATTACTTTACTATCCGGGCTTCTATTATATGATTACAATTTTATATGCATGTAACAGGACCTATGGCATGGATAACTTAGATGTTAAATTTTTTGTGGGGGAATTAATGAAGGACCTGAATTGATGCAAAGTCACTGTGGCATTTATATGTTTGAGATATAAAAGGCTCAACATGTGGGTTGAATTGTATATTGTGTAAAATAAGTAGTCTTGGAAAAGAAAAAGATGTGACTTTCACCTATTATTGTTATAAAATAAAAATATTCCCACCAAACAAATAATCATCAAATTGGTCATTGAGTTAGAAAACAAAACAAATAAATGCAACTAAATTATTATGGCCAGGATAATTTTAATAAAAAAATGTGATATAATTTTAAACAATGATTTCATTTTTATTATTCATTGTTTAAATATATATTGTGCACTTGGAGTATTTTTATCTAGCTAGTAAGCCGAAACATGAATTTTCATATTTAATGTTTGGTCTCTCTCTCTCTCTCTCTCTCTCTCTCTCTCTCTCTCTATATATATATATATATATATATATATTACTAGAGGAATGCTCGTGCCTGAAGGCACGACGAAAATTTCGTAGGTACATAATCGCAAAACGACGGCTAAAATTTTCAAAGTGCGCAATTACAAAACGAAAAAACTATCGTTCCCCAACACAAAAAGTGTAATTTAAAAAAAAATGGGTCATATTTTTCTTTGTTTATATGACTATCCACCCTACTTAACACATGATAAATTGTCCAGCAACATTTAAATAGTCTAATGACAATGGACTATCTTAGCAGTTTACAGTGTTGTACATTATAAAAAGGCATGTGCAATATATCCGCAATGGACAACCATGGATAGCAACAAAAAATTTTCTCACTTTTCTGTTCAATTTTTCTAATGATATCCAATGGATATCAGTAGTGCGTAATTTCAAGTATAACCAAATAGTTATTCCTATTAGCATACAACTTTGCATATATCAAGGCTTTGCACCCAATGGTATGATCTACTTAGATCTAAATAAACAAAGAGTATATATCAAGGATTTTCACCTAAAAATTATATTTCAACTCAACAAATAGTCGATAAAATAAATACAAAAAGAAATAAATACTTTACCAACTAAATATACTCGTGAGCAATGTCCAACTCAAATTACTAATACATGGGATTTTATTTAAGCTAGCATAGAATGTTTCCCTTTTGATAAAAACATAATTTTATTCATATATAGGGTAAAGTGTACAATATGAGTGGAAGCAGAAGTCATCAAAGTATGATTACCTCCAACGTAAAAAGAAATGATCCACAACTAAAACACTATTACCACAACTGTGAGCAGCGTGTAGTCTCAAACAACAACAAAACTAAGTCCTTGACATACTTGTCATTCTTGTCTGCATAGGCCCTCTTCCTCAAGTCCTCTATAATGGGATCCTCAGGGTTAATCAATATGGTCTTCTTTCTTCACATGTAACTAGCCATGCTTGAATCTATCAAAGTCTAAGCTTTCATAATTCTCTCCATGTTGTCCATCCACCCGTACTCTCCCATCACTAAACAACATGGAAAGTCCCCCACATGGTCCGAGACAACCACCTTCTCAACTTTGTCACCCAACACATCCTTTATCACTTTGCAAAGACCCTCAAATTTCTCTTTTCCAATATTCTTACTTCATCTTGTCTTCAAATAAAAATAAAATAGATTTAATGATTGTTTAAAACCCAAAGTAACAATGAAATGAAAAAATATGACTTGGTTATTGAACCAGTGACAAATTTTGATGACATAAATCACATAGGACTACCTTTTTAGTTTAAAACGCATATTGATGACATTTTAGTGATTTGGTGGGATCTCAATTTGATCTCAAAACCTTCTTCCAAAAGTTCATGAGCCAAAAAATTTAATACTACACGACAGAATAAACAAAAAAATAATTCAAAGAAAAACACGAGCTAGTGAAATAAGACTTATGTTATGCCAAATGAAATGTCATGTAAGAGACCCACACATGTCATGGCTTGTTCTCCCAACACACAGATGAAAGGGGTTAATGGAAAAAATAGTAAAACATGTATAATGAGTAAAATGAAACATAGAAGTTCACTAATCTAACAAAAGATATTCAAGTAGAAAGGAATAAAATATATCTAAATGAACACATCACCATTGGCCCATCTGAAATTCAAAAATAAAGAATCACCCAAAAGATCTCAAAAATTCTAAAGGAGAAGAAAATGGAGAACCGAACAGACGCACAGAGAGAGAGATGCACATACATAAGGCATTTCTAGTTGATCTAACTGGTAGAGCTATTTCATTTCTATTTAAATACTGGAAAACCTCCATGTGCGCTTTTAGATGATCCAACTAAAGAACTAAAACACTATTTTCTTTTGTTTCTAAGCTTGAGGACAAATATGGGTTAAAAGTCAAAGAAAAAAAGTTATGCATTAGTTATGGTAAGGGAAATAATGGTCTTCAATTATGGATAAATCATATGACAAAGCTTACTATAAAATGTCTTAATAACCATTTAAGAATAAAAACAGAGATAACTGTCGATTATCATGCAATGTAGCAAGAAAACTCATTTTTATTTTGTAAAGTAATCAAAACATCAAAGAGAGACTGCTACTTAGTTGAACTTAAAATAACTTCAATGAAAAAACAGAGAACACTACTCAGTTGAACAAAGATCATTCCTACTTAGTTGAACAAAGAGCACTGCTAAATGACTAGTAAAAGTCAACATTAGAGTCAATACACGGAAAAGGTAAGTCAAATGTAAGGACAGTACAATTTTGGGGCCTAGTAATTCTTAGAGTTGATCTCACTGCTAATGTAGGCAGGCTTAGTAGTTGGCAGGCAGTAGAGGCCACTTTAGGTACCATAGTAGGCGATGCAACCCCCACATCAAATTGGGAGAAGTTTAAGGGAGAATTTATGAACAAAATTGTGCCCACCACAAAGCTAAACACGTAATTCCAATAACAGGTGCAGTGTTAAAATATAACATAATAAAGGAGAGAGAACCAATTGTGAAACTACTAAATTGTCACACCACTTCTTCGAATGTGTCACTAAATCATGAACTACTAAACAACAAAGCTTTATACAATAGAAATTACCTTGGTTACCTTTAAAAATGTTACTGAATTCAAGACATAGTTCCAATAATAAAGGCATACGAATGTGAGTACCAGCAAACTGAAAACAGACACCAAACCGAACATATTGTAAGTCACAATAGAAATTAATAACAAATTGTAATATAGTTCTTGGAATATTATAATCACAATGTAGACTGCAGACATTTTGAAAATCATACATTTTCTTATGAAAGCAGTTCCATAAAACCTCAGAAAACATTATGGTAAAATACCAAACAAATGTCTTCAACCTACACATGTGAATTTAAAGTTACAAATGTCTCGAATGCTTGTAATTGACAGAACTACAAATGTATCCAATATGATTAGAACACCATAGCTTGCAATTTCAAAATTAGTATCTCAATTATCCGGTCAGAAATGGTGGTTCTTTCGACTTCGAACGATCTTCGGTACTGAGGCATTTATATATTATACAGGAAGCATTTGTCCTAGGTGTTGCACAATACACATGTTGAAAAAATTCATGAGTCCTAAAAAAATATTTAAAAAATTAAAATTAAGTAAAATGTGGAAGAACATATGCGCAACATAAATAGTTATCAAGATGTGTTTGCAATATTAGGTGTGCTTACGCCACTTTAATGTCACAGAGATGCGCTTACCGAAAAAAAATCACACATGAAAAAAATGTAAGATATGCCAAAATTGATGAAGACAATATATGGTTCATGTGCAAACTGAGTTTCATAATTTATTTTGCAAACTATTAACTCAAATTTGAATAAAAGAGAAATACAATAATGAGATTGGGAACTATAAGAAGAAACTTTAACCAAATCACCACGTCACATTCTTGGGGAGTTTTAAGAGGTGGTCGAATTGGTTTATATATAACAAAGTTATTTTTGTGATATGAGAATTAAACTTAAAAACTAAATACCAAATGTGATAGGATCTTCTCAAGTTTCAGATGTTAATCTCAACCATGTGATGATTATGGAGATAACCCAAAGGTTTAATCAGTCATTTCGAATGTTCAAAATGTTGGTTACTACCAAAATTCGTAATTAACTTAATCGCCATCTTCATATGAAGAGGTTTGTTGCGCACCTGTGAACACTGAAGCATAACACAAACTGTTAGAAAATAAAAACATTGTCCTATGCTTCACTCTTCCTCAACGTATTAGAGAAAACAAAAACATCCTATGATTCACTCTTCCTCGAGGACATGATCAATATATAAGAACCCCAAATGTGAACCTTAAATAGAAGTTTATCACAAAAAATATAGAAAAAACAAAGAGAAAAAATAAAGGATAATCACTTGCATCCCCAAATTGTTGGCTCTAGGCTCTATGTGATTAATTATAATAGTTGATATCGAAATCAAACAAACATTATTCTACTTCTAACAAACATCAAATAGTTATCAACTGCCAAATCATGTTAACCGACTTTAACGGATTAAAATCGGGTGCAAGGTAGCATATAACCCACAAATATTTTGGCAAAAATTGTAAATGTACGCTTTTTAAACGTATATGAATTGTTAACAACCTGAATCCAAAGTTTGTTAATGCACACTTAATGTATGTTTTCGAGACTTATATCTTACACAGAAGTACAATTACAAGTCCAACGAAACAATATAGTTAATAAAGTCTACAGTAATTACCAACTATTTGTTTGAATCAACTTAGACGTACCTTAAATGGTATGGCACATCAAAATAAACTGATAAATGTACCTCAAATGGTTTGCCACATCAAAATAAACCCTATAAAATGAAACAAAGAAAAAGTTGGAAAAACAATAAACTCTTAACTACGCAAAAATGGATTAAAGAAAAACAAAATTCAAAGGGAAAATAAGAATAAAAATATAGCATAAACATATAAACCAAATGCACAAGATGTAATTACTTGCCATCCACCACTCAAGCCATAAAGAAGCTGGATTAATCTCTTGATCCGTAGGAGGAACTCCGTTCTTCCGAAGATTTGGTTAAATTTTGTGTTAGATCTGCTAAACAAAACATCAAGTAATTACATAAATTTGAACTTAAGTTAATGTGAAAGAATGATATGAACAATGCTCAAAAAATGTGACGAACCATCTGCTCTACTTGTGTGTCTCGTGACTCTTCACTCGCATTCGAATCAAAGTCATCGCTCATACAAATATTTGTTAAACATATCGACCTCTGTGCTGCCTCGGTTCACAAATCCTTAAATAAAAAATAAAATATATATATATTTGTTTAGTACACACAGTTCATGTGTCAACAATTAGGAAAAGTACATTACAAAACTTAAAGTAGACACTGAATAATACCCCCACCACCACCACCACCACCACGCACACGAAAAAACATAGAGAAACAAAGTATACCTGATAATTAAATGTTCAACACATACTTTATAGGTGTTTCCTTCTACCATAATGTTTACCATATATAGCACCAAAGGCCAACGATTACGAATTATATAAATTCCAAAAGCTTACCTAAACAGTACTGTTGGAGTATTTAATATCTAGGTCCCTGAACAAAATTACCAAACGGGGAAAAAAATCAATAATTATAACATTGTAACCAAAACGGTGAAGTTTTGTACATTCCAAAATCAACTCTTTTATGTGAACTCTCCAGTTTCATTTTTGACACACATGAACTTTCAAACCACAAATAAATTATAAACCTATAGGGAACTAATTTGCAACCATCGAACATTACATTCCTTTAAGAGTGAACCAAATATAGGTTTCTAATATCAAGTGCTCAAGAAATAAGAGGCATTCTTAAAGATTACCATGTGTCCTCTGAATGATTTTCTCTCAACTAAAACTTCCCACGCACTTTAAATTTCTACGAGAGAAAAAAAATTAAAAAAAGCTCACTGACAAAAATTAACAAAGACCCTAAAATAATAATCTTGCCACGTTTATAGAATTAAAACAAATATTTAAAGCTTCACTAAATATAATGCAAAAAAAACTAAAAATACCATGATTAACTTACCTAGTTGTATAAGATGTTTGCTGAAATTACACCTAAACATTCAACTAACCATTAGCGAACATAGTAGAGTTCAAGCCTTGTACCAAACAAAGTTCAAAATTAGTAACTAAAGAAAAAAAATCCATAAAATCCCTAATTTGAAACTAAAATCAGGAACTAAAATTGAATGGTAAATGTCTAAATACACCCCATACAGTTAAACTAACCAAAGAAAAACAAACCTCCTCAAATAAGCCCTAATTTGAAACTAAAATCAGAAATCGAAGGTCAGAAGGTTAAACCGCACGGATAAAAATCAAATCATGTGAAACTCAAATTCATGTGAGACTTTTGATGGGTTTTTGAACCATGAGTGTATATCATAATGTCAGTAGGAAATTAATCAACACTCATACATAAACTATGATTTGTTTAAAATAAATAATTTCTATAAATCTGTGGTCAGTTATTGAAATCATATTCCCCGCAACAAACAAACATGTACTCTACATGTTAATTAACACAAACCATGATGAGTTCTTGAAAAACAAAAAGGTCTTAGTTGAGCAAGTATTGATACTTGTTGCGTTGGACATGAACGAGATGTTCATGCCACTCGCAATGCCGTTTGGGTGATATTAGTGGCTTCCATCGACTCGCATCATGTTTTCAAGCCTAAGTATGCCTATTTTCAAATTTGGGTACTATTCTCACACTAGGAGTCCCGCGACTATGCAGCTGTTGCTACGTGTTACATCAAAAATACATGAGGAAATCGTTCCACTCATGGTGCCACTTCGGGTTTTTTGGTGGTTTTTTCCCACTCGCGACACGTTTTCGAGTCTAAGTCTGTCTATTTTTAAATTTGGGTCCTATTAATAAATTGAGAGTCACGCAATTACACGTCTAGTCTCTACATGTTACGTTGGACACACACGAGGTGTTCGTTCCACTCATTGGGCCATTTTGGGTCTGTTGGTTGATTTTTGCCCACTCGCGGCACGCTTTTAAGCCCGTGTGCTTATTCTCAAATTCGGGTCCTATTCTTAAATGGGAAGTCCCGCGGTTATGTCACCAGCTGCTATGTGTTAAGTTGGACACGCACAAGGTATTCATGCCACTCTCAGTTTCATTTGGGGATGTTGGTGGTTTTTTCCACTTGCAGAACGTTTTTAAGCCTATATGTACCTATTTTGAAATTTCGGTCCTATTCTCAAACTGGGAGTCCTTCAACTATGCTACCAGTTTCTACGTGTTACGTTGGACACACGCGAGATGTTATTGCTCTCCACTTCATGATCATGCTTTTTTTCTCTAAGTCTAAATTCACAATAGGAGAATTTTTTACTTCGTACATCAATGATATAGATGAAATGATTAAATAAGACTACTATCCATGAATTTCTCATCAACTGTCTCGACAAAACAGCAGAATCTAAGCCCACTACAACCAACGGATGTGTTATATCATTACTGGTGAGGAAACACACATCTACACATTTCAATTGTGTGTATACTTTTTAAAACGTGTGTGTACTTTATGAAAGTACACACATAATACAAAAAGTACATGCACACTGAAAATGATTTTGTTCGTTTCAATGTCCCTGTAAAGTACACAAATACTACATAATGTACATGCACATTGAAATTAACAAAATCATTTTCAGCGTGCGTATACTTTATAAAACATGTGTGTACTTTATGAAAGTACACACATAATACATTAAGTACATGTACATTGAAAATGATTTAGCTCATTTCAATGTGCGTGTACTTTATGTATTATGCGTGTACTTTCAAAATACTAGCATTTCTTGCATATTAATTTGTTTAAATTAATATGCAACTAAACATACATAAATCATATTAAATATTCGTAAATAAATCTAAACATCTCAAATTGGGGGTCCGGAGACTATACTATCGGGTACTACATGTTATGTTGGACACGCACGAGGTGTTCATGCCACTTGCAGTGCTGTTTGGGGGTTGTTGGCAATTTTCGCCCACTCACAACACGTTCTCAACCCTAAGTGTGCCTATTTTCAAATTTGGGTCCTATTCTCAAATCGGGAGTGTCACGACTACACGACTGATTGATACATGTTATGTTGGACAAGCACAAGGTGTTCTTGCCAATCACAGTGCCATTTAGGGTTGGTGGTGGTTTTCGCCCACTCACAGCACATTTTACGGCCTAAGTGTGTCTATTTTAAAATTTGGGTCCTATTCTCAAATCGAAAGTTTCGTGACTATGCGGTCGGCTGTTGCGTGTTACGTTGGACATGAACGAGGTGTTTGTGCCACTAGCGGTGCTGTTTGGAACTGTTGGTGATTTTCGCCCACTCGTGGCATGTTTTCAAGCCTAAGTGTGACTATTTTCAAATTTGGGACCAATTCTCAAGTCGGGAGACCAGTCACTATGCAGCCAGTTGGTATATGTTAAGTTGGACATGTACGAGGTGTTCATGCCAGTCGTGGTGCCATTTGGGGGCTTTTGGTGGTTCCCACCCAAGCCTAGGTGTGCCTATTTTCAAATTTGGGTCCTATTCTCAAATCAGGAGTATCGCGACCAGACGTCCGCTTGCTATGTATTACTTTGGACACCCACGATATGTTCATGCCACTCGCGATACCATTTGGGAGCTATTGGTAGTTTTCTCCCACTCGCTGGACGTTTTTAAGCCTAAGTGTGCCTATTTTCAAACTCGGGTCCAATATTTTAAACTGGGAGTCCTACAACCATGCAGTGGCTTACGATGTGTTACATTGGACAACACGAGGTGCTTGTGCCACTCGTAGTGCCGTTTAAGGGTTGGTGGTGGTTTCCACCCACTCGTGACACGTTTTCAAGCCTAAGTGTGCCTATTTTTAAATTTAGGTCCTATCGCAAATCGGGAGTCCCGCGACAACACAACCAGTTGCTATGTGTTACATTGGACATGTACAAGGTGTTTATGCCACTCGCGGTGCCATTTGGGACTTGTTGGTCGTTTTCGCCCACTCGCGGAACGTTTCAAGCCTACGTGCGCCTATTTTCAAATTTGGGTCATATTTTCAAACCGGGAGCCCTAATGTTATGCGAACGATTTCTACGCATTATATTTAACACGCACGAGGTGTTCGTGCCACTCGCGATATCATTGGGGGATATTGGTGATTTCTTCCCACTCGAGGCATGTTTTTAAGCCTAAGTATGCCTACTTTATAATTCAGGTCCTATTCTCAAATTGGGAATCCTACGACTATGCAGTCGGTTGCTATGTGTTACGTTATACATGTACGAGGTGTTCATGCCATTCACTGCTTCATTTTGAGGCTAGTGGTGGTTTCGTCCTATTCGCGACACATTTTCAAGCCTAAGTGTGCTTGTTTTTAATTTCGGGTCCTATTCTCAAACTAGGAGTCCCGCATGGTCTCCGCCCACTGGTGGTACATTTTCAAGCCTAAGCATGCTTATTTTGAAATTTGGGTTCTATTCTCAAATTGGGAGTCCTGCGACTACGCGTCTGGTTGCTATGTGTTACGTTGGAAGTGCACGAGGTGTTGTTGCTCTCCACTTCATGACCATGCTCTTGCTTTCTAACTCTAACTTCACAATAGGAAAACTTTTTACTCCGTACATCAATGACATAGATGATATGATTAAATATGATTAGGCTTTTGTTGTCCACGGATTTCTCATCAACTCTCTCGACAAAATAGCATAATCTAAGCCCAACACACCCAACAGATGTGTCATATCATTATTAGTGAGGAAATGCAAATCTACACATCTCAATGTGCGTGTACTTTTTAAAACATGTCTATATTTTATGAAAGTACACACATAATACATAAGTACACGCACATTGAAATGAAGAAAATCATATTCAATGTGCGTGTACTTTATAAAACATGCATGTACTTTAAAGTACACGCATAATACATAAAGTACAGACACATTGAAAATGATTTTGTTCATTTCAATGTGTGTGTACTATATGTATTACGCGTTTACTTTCAAAATACTATAATTGCTTGCATATTGATTGTTTAAATTAATATACAACTAAACATACATAAATCATATTAAAGATTCATAAATTAAGCTAAACATTTTTGTAAATCAAAATGGGAGTCCTGCAATTACGCAGCCAATTGCTAAGTGTTACATCGGACTCGCATGAGCTGTTTATGTCGTTCGTGGTCTTGTTTGGGCATTAGTGGTGGTTTCTACCCACTTATGGTACGTTTTCAACCCTAAGTGTGTCTATTTTCAAATTCGGTTCCAATTCTCATACTGAGAGTTCCACAACTACGCGGATGATTGCTACGTGTTATGTTGGACACGTATGAGGTGTTCGTTCCACTCGCGGTGCCTTATCAAGGGTGAACAGTGTGTTCGTGTGAGGACATTGTCATTGGTAAATTCATCATCTCAATGAAAAAAAACTAGACTATTAATACACTCTTTGTGGAAGTACAATGTCCAGTCGGGGTATCAAATCTATGGGAAATGTTGCTAGACTTTAATTGATTTATTATTTCAGGAATAAATATGTAAAAGGTGAGAAATAAAGCAAAGGATAAAACTAGGCATGGATTTAAACTAATATTAACAGAAGGTGTAAAAACTATTGATCGAGACTAATATACCTCACCGCGGATTAATACATATAAATAGTTACATGGGAAGACAAATTCATCAAGATTAAATCTCATTTTCACAATTAATTAAATCTAGAGTTGTCATCCCCTAACTTGTCATAGAAACTTAATTGATTTTGGCGTCAACAAATATCCTCGAGATTACACACGCAATGTTATAAATATGGCGCATACATAATATACAATGCTAAATCTCCTAAGCATAAAATCCAGAACAACTTAACCCATTTAAACTCATAAAATTGATCACCAAACCAAAGCAACCAATTAACCCAATGTGAGTTCAATCAATCTCAGCTTAAACTAAATTAGATACAAAGTATAATGAAATACGTGTATTTAAATGAAAATAAGTAAATGAAATAAATTAAATCTAGGTTACAAAGCAAGAAAACCAACAATGGAAACTTACATTAAAAGTGGAAGAGATGAATAGTGCCTTACAAACCCTAATAGGTGCAAACTCTAGGAGAGATAAAAAAAACACAAAATCTCCCCTCTCACGCCTAAAAACTTAATAATAAAATGTACATATCCACTATATTAAATTAAAACCCACTTATATAGTAAGTGATAAAAAGAAAAAAGAAAACAACCGCTGAAAATCAGCAGGGCTCGATCGATCAATCTGAGAAAAGCCCCTGCCTTCCTTCATGGGAAAATATTGAATGGCTGGTCGACTAGGGTCAGAGGTTGGTTGATCGGTTCTTTGTTTTCTTGGGCCACTTTGTTCTTCACAAGGGAGAAAAGGTGCACTACGAAAATCGCTATAACTTCCTTATCCGGACTCGAAATGACATGCCGTTTGTGGCCACACGAAGCTAACTCAATGAAATGCTTCCATGGAAATACAATGAGCAGGAGATGAAGTATGAAATGACTAAAATGCCATTGAAGTTATGTCAAACGACAGAACTTCCTTAAAATTCAAATAATCTACACGCAAAGCATTACCAAACCTACAAAAGCTCAATTATACCTTGTAGAGCATATAAACATACATAATAGAGGTTTTATGGTTAACGGGCATAAACATAGGAATTAAGGAACATAAAAGTGCTATATTATATGAAGATAACATATGCTAATATGTAATATTCATGACGTATCACACCCCCTAACTTAGACATTGTTAGTCCAATGTGATGAAACAAAATAAAATCAGTCCAACAGATGGCAATACAAAACGTATATAAGCATAAACTATATAAATTCCACTTTTAAGGGTGAACGATTTCATTTAGCATATGCAATAAGTCGTTAAACCCCTAGGTTACCTTAGTGGAGGTGTGTTGTCTCGTTTGGGTTTTCAGGGAAGAAATCCACAAACATCAAAGTTTCCTCAAAAACTTTAGGTAGTTCCCGAATATATGCCAGGAGTGGAAGCGCATATGGAGTGTTAACTAGGAGTGGGAGACTTAGGGACCTCCGGGAGTCGGTAATGATGATTAAGAGGGCCTGTGAGGTGTAACAACCCTCGATTCTGGGAGGCTCATTTTATACTAATTTTACCGCATAAGGTAATTATATAAAATGTGGGGACTGGAGTATATATTAATTTAATGAATTGAAAGTTAATATTTACTACATCGATGCATATTTACTGTATGTAAAGGTAAATAACATCTGGTTGCATGTCTGTAGTGTCATGTATTTTAAATGGCCTTTTAGCTTAAATTATTTTGGAACTCGAAATAATTTATAAATTTCCGGATGCCAGTTTAGAGGGCGTAGTTAGTCTCGGAAGGTGCGAGACAGTCAAAATAAGTGCCATATTGTATTTTTGTGTTCCGGGCACTTTTACCTGGTTTTAGCTTATACGCGTATTTGGGAGTCATTTTAATGTGGTATTAACCATTTGAGTTGGGAGTTTTAACCTAAGCCACGATTTTAGTCTTCTAAATCCCTTATTTTTCCCCCATTTTATGTCTTGAACATAGAGAGACAAAGAGAGAAAGAAAGAAGAAGAGAAATGGAGAAATGAGAGAGAGATTGAAGATGGAGGATTTGGGATTGCTTCTTCTCCAAATAAATCTGAGATATCAACCCTAAGGCAAGTTTTCTACTTGCTAATATGTGATTTAATATGCATAAATTGTATGATAATTGTGTATTTCCATTTATGGTTTAAATGTAGAATTTGTGGGATTTAAACCCTAGTCTTGATTTATGTTGAAGAAATTGTGGGTTTTGATGGTTAATAATCATGTAGATTAGTTTGGGGTAGATTTTGTTGTTGGTTGTGTATGAAAAGGAAGATATTTGGGGTTTGGAGGATTTAGGGTTCATAACCCTTCGTAGCCATTTTTGGCAATTTTGCAGGTCCGAATCGATTCGGCCCTTTGGGCGAATCGATTCGCTAAGGGGAATTGGCAAGTCTGCATAACCCGAATCGATTCGGGGTTAAGGCCGAATCGATTCGGTCAATTGCAGAAGGTTGGTTTGGTTGTCCAAACCGATTCGCTTTCTGGGCGAATCGATTCGCTAGGGCGAATCGATTCGGCCCTTGGGCGAATCGATTCGTTTTCCTGCTGTTTTTGAGTTAATTTTTATAACTCAATTTTAATCCTTTTCTTTAAATATAGGGACTAGGAACCTTCTTGAATGAAGTAAACTTAGAGTCCTAAAGTGTGAGATGAGTTAGATGTCTACCCTACATTAGGAATGGGTTATGTGGGGATTTTTCCGGGGTTAGGCCTATTAATGATAAGGCATTCTTTTCTTCTAGTTAATTATTATAAAACTAGGAGATGTAGTGTTATGTTCGGGAGACCTTAGGAGCTTAATTAAGCTATACTAGTTTTGATGGTTTATATTACCACCCCAAAAGAATGTTGGGAGATTTTAAAAGTTCGATTGAACTATGTTAACCTTGGTGGTTCGTAATAACGCCATAAAGGTGAGTTTGGAGAATAAATTGAAAGTCATTTCATTCCTTCGAAAGATGATAACCTTGGTGTTCTAAAATAACCTCCTAGAATGCTTGGAGATAATGAAGAGTTTATTTACTCCTTTGAGGTCGTAGTGTTGGTATAAGCTATCGTATGGCTCCGGATACTAAATTCTATCTATTACTAGAAGTAAACAGATATGGTTTCGAATAAAATGAAACATATAAATGGATGTGGAGTTTATAGTAGTAAATGATAATTTACTTAATCATGAAACCGGTAAATAATAATTTACTTGATTTTGTTATGATAAATAAAATGGATGTTACACACCTCTCTAAATACCATCTTAAGGGAAGTCCGCACGATAGGTGAAGCCCCCTGGCTAATGAATGCAGGGTGGATATAGTCCTAGGCCATGGGAGCGCTTATGGTTGTATATTTTCTGCGGGGGTAGGGAGATTCCAGGTGTGGTCTTGGCTACCACGCAGGCTCATGGCCGCTTCCCAACGCTTTCGATAGGATCCCAGGTTGTCTTATGTTAGGCCCTGGAAGATGATGGTTATTTAGGGACGCGCTCTGTGGGGAAACCCGGACGGGCGGTCTTAGAACTCGTTATATGTATATAATTATAACAGTTCATAATCAAGTGGGACTTGATGTATTTTGATATGCCATATAGAGCATGATGGAGTGCCACATAGAGCACATATAAATGCCACAAAGAGCATTTGAAAATGATTATTTTCCTGATAAGGAAAGGATTTTTACAAAGGGTAAAATTGAAATATAATTGCCTTAAAGAGCAAAAGATTGTGTTTAAAAATATATTTCCTGCTAAGGAAAAGATATATAAAATAATTAGCACCTTGGGTGAAGTCTTTAGTTTAATGCTTCTTATTTTTATTCCTGCTTAGCTTATGTTTTAAATTGTAGAGGTAGCTTCTTATTTCTCTTTCTTCACGATTTATATTACATAACTGTCATACTCTTTATTCATCTGGTAATCATATAGATCCGGGCCCTGACCGGTTACATTTTCCTGTTGCATATTCTTCTTGTCTCTGCTCAGGTACTCCGCCGCAAGGATGCCTGATTTGAATTCTTATTCCGATGTTTTTGATGAGCCGTGATGCATTGCGGGTATTACGGGATACATTTGGTATAGACGCTTTCATTTTCATTCTAGTTAAGATCAAGTCTGTTATTCGGGCGGGAGGCCCAAGCTTTTGTAAATGTCTAATGAAATGTTTTAAGTAACTTATCGTACTTGTGTATTTTGGTGTATCAGTTTAGTGACCGATTACATATTCGGTCTTTTTATTGTATTCTTGTTGTATTATTTATACATGTCTTGGGGTTTCCCTTATCTTTCAGGAATCGGGTTGTTTGTTCTCATTTATTTACTTTCAAATCAAAATTTTTGGCAACCCGTTTTCTGAAATATTGGGTTGTTATCCTGGATACTCTATATTTTTGTTATGATGCTGAGAATGATTCCATCCATGATTCCGTTATATTGGAGTATTGGGCTGGCCACCCCTTATTTTGGTGAGCGGGTTGTCACAGATGGTATCAGAGCATCAGGTTCTAGAGTCCTTAGGAATCTGTGTGGACGCCTTAAGTTTTCAGCGTTGCTCTTGATTTGATGTAAAGCCTTAGGATTAAGATCGTTGATTTTTCTTGTGAGATTTCGTCCTTCTACCATGAGGTAGAATTTATAAATCTTTTGCGTATTCGTGTGAGAATAATAGGTCGATAGAAGAAGGGCATTATGGGAAGGTGTGTGGAGAACTGTAAGTTGTGGTCGGGGAGGGGGACCGCTTTAGAGGTCGCTCCCTTCTTGTAGCACTTTCTTGTCTTGCTATTACGACTGCACACTTCAGTTGATGTAGTTTCCCAAGTACCGCTAGAAGTAGGAAGTGGTACTAAACTTGAGAATTCACGCGATGTTATATTGAAATGGAGAAGTGCCCTGTAGTAGAATGGAGGAAAATCTTCACCCATAGAAGAAGTGTTGTGGTGATGTTAATGTGGTCACTATATTCGTGGGTGCCAGAAGTTTGACCCATAGAGAGGCCCGGTGGATACTTGCAATGGCGAGGTTCTCTGGGATAACTGGACTGAGGAGAAGGTGGATTCCCGAATGTTCACAAGACGTTCGGTTAAAGACCAATGGCGAATATGGTGTTGTACGGTTAGAGAAACGAGATCATGCACCATGAAGTGTTAGGCTCCAAAATAGGTGTTGTTAACACTTCTGATGGAGTAAGAATCGTGAAACCCCATCGGTGGACACCCACCTGGGGAGGTTTCAATGAACTGAGGAAGAGGAGGCCATGAGCGTGTCCTCTTTTACTGAAAAAGTAAGAGGGACTGCCTGGGCAATTATTGTTAGCCAGAGTCGGAATAACGGCTATGATGTGGAGTGTAGAACCACTCATTTTAAGCTTCGTTGAGTGGAGAGCAAGGGCAAGAGTAAAGTGCCTGGTTGGGGAGTTGGTGGAGATAATGTTGGTATGCGTAAGGCTCGAATATGGAGTCTGAGAACCATTAGTATTGACTCGGAGTGCTTGGCACGAACTGTGGTGGGGAATTCTACCTTATAGGTGGGTAGTGTATATTCCTTAGGATAAGATTTAGTAGCATTGTGTCTACGATAGACTCGGGTGTGTATATTGAGCTTGTAGTGGTATTTACGCTATTATAGAAGAGTAATTGTATGACTTCCATGGTATGGAATTTCTGTCTTTTCTTCACTCGATTATGAAGCGAGTGATGATATTTTTATGTATATGTGTCATATGCGTTACTTGGTTTGGGTGTTCTATTGTTTACTTGCATTGTGTGTGGATGCTATGACTTATCTCCACGACCAACAAAGTTAAGTAGTAATGCACAGGAGGGGTTCCTTGTTTGGATTCCGCTTTTGCGGGACGCTCCACGCGTGAACCTTAACGACGTTGGGAGTGGAGAGATGCCATATTTCCTTTCTCTTATTTCATATATAGAATGCTAAGGTGAAGTCTAGAAGTAGAATCTTATTAGTAGAATTGCAAGTTAATTTACCGATCCCGATCATGTGTTTTAGACCGTCATATCTCGAGGACCGACGATGCGAGGTAGTAGTGTAACGGGAGGGTTCCTTGTCTGGATTTCGCTTCGGCGAGACGTCCCACGCATGAACCCAAGCAAATGTCGGAAGTTGAGTAAGGTCTTGGGCACTAGGGATATATTTAGTATTATATGCTTACGATTTAGGTAGGATATATATAGATAGACCTTAGGATTTTTAGGATGTAAGACTTTGAGGGTAGGTGGTGTTAGTTTAGGAAAGCGTTAGGGAGTTGACCACGAATAAGTCGGGGGTTAACTCTAAATAGGGATTCGATCCCTAGGAGCGAGATATATGGGGTCTCGAGAGGTTTGGTAGGTTCGGCCGAAGGATATGAGGCATTTCTAAGAGATAATGTTACGTTGGTAACTTCATTTCCGGGGAGTTAATAAGGACGGGTGGATCTTCACTCCTGAGCCATGATTGTAAGCTCGAGAGTGAGTTTAATGAGTAAGTTCTGCCAGGATTGGGGAGTAATAATACTAGGGCATAGACTCACTGTTTATGCGTCGCACAAGCTTAAACTTGTGGAAAGTGATATCCCGTGCTTGAATTAAGAGTCATCGTGGTAGTGATCACCTTAAATAGATAAGGCACTACTTCCTGGGCAGGAAATTTGGTCCTTCTCGTAAGCAACAAGTTGTTGCAATATGTTGTGGGAGGAATCGAGTTGGTGCTCGGGGTTCAGAAGAACTAGTGATTTGATATTTTCTCATTCGCTAAGGAAATGCGATTGGGCTAGTGGACGTGTCGAGTAGAGAACTCATCAGAGATGATGGTAATGGCAGGGAAGGCCAAGTAGAGTGAGTATAACTCAGAAGACTCTATAGCGAGAGCATTTCTATTTGTGATTTACAATTTCACCTACTCGTACGAAGAAGAGTAGTGGTGGAATGAAGAAGGGTATTCATAGACGTTTGGGTGGAACTACCGGCATCGAACTGGTCATGATCCCAATTGAGAAAATTGGTGACCGTCGACCCAATCGTTGCTTTTCCGCCCATTATGGACGGACTACATGTAGAAGAGTACACTCCATTCTCGATGGGGAATGGTAGAACCGTGGGAGGTGCCTATTATAATAGGGTGTACCGAGACTAGATGTTCGTGTCGAAGGTTTGGCAAAAGCTTCCGCGAAGAAATGGGAACCGTATGGAAAAAGGCGTATATCCTACCACCCTAAAGTGGATGGATGACATGGAGGAAATTTACTTATGCCTAAAGGCATATTATGAATGTGCACCTTAGTGTACATAGTAGATGGGGGCAGTAATGGTATGGATGGAGATCCTCGTGCAACCATTAGGTTTTGGAGTGGCCTTATGGATCATTTCCTAAGGCATGGCATTGTGAGTGGCCTAGCATGGTCAGTTGAGAAATTCGTAAACTCGTTGGATGGAACCAATGGGTAATATGTTCCTTAGACTTGGAATGGTCTCGGAACATTTCTTTAGAGATTTGGCTTTTAAGCCATACGCCTTGATGAGATACGTCGATGCGGGGGATAGCTGAGTAGCATTGGGGCTAAGCCACTTAGAGCCGGTATGGATGCCCCGAGGTGAGATGTAACTTAATTTTGAAGATTTGGCTAATTGTGCCGAGTCATGTGGATATCATGTTCCTCCATAGGAAGCTAGAATCGATGGTTAGTGAAGAGCGCCTTGTGCTGCTAGACTAGAGAACAAAAGATGATTGACTGAGATCGACAGGGTCGACCTTAGTCTGAGTCCATTTGGGACGTTGCAATAACGAGGAGTTTGTTTAGGATGGTATAATCCTAGTTTAGAGTAGTATACCCTTATCCGATTTGGGTACACCCGAATTTTGGGGGCAAAATTCCCTCTTAAGAGGGGGAGTATGTAACAACCCTCGATTCTGGGAGGCTCATTTTATACTAATTTTACCGCATAAGGTAATTATATAAAATGTGGGGACTGGAGTATATATTAATTTAATGAATTGAAAGTTAATATTTACTACATCGATGCATATTTACTGTATGTAAAGGTAAATAACATCTGGTTGCATGTCTGTAGTGTCATGTATTTTAAATGGCCTTTTAGCTTAAATTATTTTGGAACTCGAAATAATTTATAAATTTCCGGATACCAGTTTAGAGGGCGTAGTTAGTCTCGGAAGGTGCGAGACAGTCAAAATAAGTGCCATATTGTATTTTTGTGTTCCGGGCACTTTTACCTGGTTTTAGCTTATACGCGTATTTGGGAGTCATTTTAATGTGGTATTAACCATTTGAGTTGGGAGTTTTAACCTAAGCCACGATTTTAGTCTTCTAAATCCCTTATTTTTCCCCCATTTTATGTCTTGAACATAGAGAGACAAAGAGAGAAAGAAAGAAGAAGAGAAATGGAGAAATGAGAGAGAGATTGAAGATGGAGGATTTGGGATTGCTTCTTCTCCAAATAAATCTGAGATATCAACCCTAAGGCAAGTTTTCTACTTGCTAATATGTGATTTAATATGCATAAATTGTATGATAATTGTGTATTTCCATTTATGGTTTAAATGTAGAATTTGTGGGATTTAAACCCTAGTCTTGATTTATGTTGAAGAAATTGTGGGTTTTGATGGTTAATAATCATGTAGATTAGTTTGGGGTAGATTTTGTTGTTGGTTGTGTATGAAAAGGAAGATATTTGGGGTTTGGAGGATTTAGGGTTCATAACCCTTCGTAGCCATTTTTGGCAATTTTGCAAGTCCGAATCGATTCGGCCCTTTGGGCGAATCGATTCGCTAAGGGGAATTGGTAGGTCTGCATAACCCGAATCGATTCGGGGTTAAGGCCGAATCGATTCGGTCAATTGCAGAAGGTTGGTTTGGTTGTCCGAACCGATTCGCTTTCTGGGCGAATCGATTCGTTTTCCTGCTGTTTTTGAGTTAATTTTTATAACTCAATTTTAATCCTTTTCTTTAAATATAGGGACTAGGAACCTTCTTGAATGAAGTAAACTTAGAGTCCTAGAGTGTGAGATGAGTTAGATGTCTACCCTACATTAGGAATGGGTTATGTGGGGATTTTTCCGGGGTTAGGCCTATTAATGATAAGGCATTCTTTTCTTCTAGTTAATTATTATAAAACTAGGAGATGTAGTGTTATGTTCGGGAGACCTTAGGAGCTTAATTAAGCTATACTAGTTTTGATGGTTTATATTACCACCCCAAAAGAATGTTGGGAGATTTTAAAAGTTCGATTGAACTATGTTAACCTTGGTGGTTCGTAATAACGCCATAAAGGTGAGTTTGGAGAATAAATTGAAAGTCATTTCATTCCTTCGAAAGATGATAACCTTGGTGTTCTAAAATAACCTCCTAGAATGCTTGGAGATAATGAAGAGTTTATTTACTCCTTTGAGGTCGTAGTGTTGGTATAAGCTATCGTATGGCTCCGGATACTAAATTCTATCTATTACTAGAAGTAAACAGATATGGTTTCGAATAAAATGAAACATATAAATGGAAGTGGCGTTTATAGTAGTAAATGATAATTTACTTAATCATGAAACCGGTAAATAATAATTTACTTGATTTTGTTATGATAAATAAAATGGATGTTACACACCTCTCTAAATACCATCTTAAGGGAAGTCCGCACGATAGGTGAAGCCCCCTGGCTAATGAATGCAGGGTGGATATAGTCCTAGGCCATGGGAGCGCTTATGGTTGTATATTTTCTGTGGGGGTAGGGAGATTCTGGGTGTGGTATTGGCTACCACGCAGGCTCATGGCCGCTTCCCGACGCTTTCGATAGGATCCCAGGTTGTCTTATGTTAGGCCCTGGAAGATGATGGTTATTTAGGGACGCGCTCAGTGGGGAAACCCGGACGGGCGGTCTTAGAACTCGTTATATGTATATAATTATAACAGTTCATAATCAAGTGGGACTTGATGTATTTTGATATGCCATATAGAGCATGATGGAGTGCCACATAGAGCACATATAAATGCCACAAAGAGCATTTGAAAATGATTATTTTCCTGATAAGGAAAGGATTTTTACAAAGGGTAAAATTGAAATATAATTGCCTTAAAGAGCAAAAGATTGTGTTTAAAAATATATTTCCTGCTAAGGAAAAGATATATAAAATAATTAGCACCTTGGGTGAAGTCTTTAGTTTAATGCTTCTTATTTTTATTCCTGCTTAGCTTATGTTTTAAATTGTAGAGGTAGCTTCTTATTTCTCTTTCTTCACGATTTATATTACATAACTGTCATACTCTTTATTCATCTGGTAATCATATAGAACCGGGCCCTGACCGGTTACATTTTCCTGTTGCATATTCTTCTTGTCTCTGCTCAGGTACTCCGCCGCAAGGATGCCTGATTTGAATTCTTATTCCGATGTTTTTGATGAGCCGTGATGCATTGCGGGTATTACGGGATATATTTGGTATAGACGCTTTCATTTTTATTCTAGTTAAGATCAAGTCTGTTATTCGGGCGGGAGGCCCAAGCTTTTGTAAATGTCTAATGAAATGTTTTAAGTAACTTATCGTACTTGTGTATTTTGGTGTATCAGTTTAGTGACCGGTTACATATTCGGTCTTTTTATTGTATTCTTGTTGTATTATTTATACATGTCTTGGGGTTTCCCTTATCTTTCAGGAATCGGGTTGTTTGTTCTCATTTATTTACTTTCAAATCAAAAATTTTGGCAACCCGTTTTCTGAAATATTGGGTGGTTATCCTGGATACTCTATATTTTTGTTATGATGCTGAGAATGATTCCATCCATGATTCCGTTATATTGGAGTATTGGGTTGGCCACCCCTTATTTTGGTGAGCGGGTTGTCACATGAGGAAGTTGAAGGCAATGTCTTTTGAAGCTTAGGTATTTTTTGTGAAGCTACGATAATTTTGGGTGTTTTGTATTTCGAGGGTTTGGAATAATTTTAATGTAGCTTATTAAGGGTTAGGTTTGTTTAAAGATGGCTTAGTCAATGGAAGGGGGTGTCTTGTTTAACTCCCTTTACTGACACTTCATGTAACAGAGATATATTCCTTAATTAGAAATAAAAATGATTTTAACCTGTGTTTTTGTGCCTCTTGATGAGTTTTGTATTTGAATTATCTATACCACTCACTAAGGCATACATAATCCTTTTGTCCATATAAATGATAAGATGGACAGTTGTTCTCGGAGGTTAGAAAAGAATAGCATTTTGTAAAAAATAAGGGGACCATGCCCATGTATGGTGTATGGGCTGCTTACATGCCTATGGGGGTATTAAAAATTTGCATAAGTCTTATTTTGAAAATAAAGTGTTTTTGAGAGGATTAGGTTCCACGTTGTTTTGGGTAGGGAAAATGAAGGATTTTTTTTAGAATAGAAGGGGGATGAGAATAATTGTAGCGCATTGAGATTTCGAACTGAGGGTAAAACGTTTTTAGAGGGTCCAGGTTGACAGTACATGCCATCTCTTCACCGTCAAGGTCTGTGAGTATAGCGGTGCCTCTGAGAGAATTTTTTTCATAATAGATTCACCGCTCCAATTTGGTTTGAATTTCCCTCTGGGTTCCCAGATGGGTTTTATGATTTCCTTAGGGGTAAGGTCTCCTTCTTGGACACCTAAGTATTTAACTTTTAGGTTGAATGATCGTGTTATCCAGTGATTGTACCCCTATATATGGTATAGAGACTTAAGCCTCTTTTCATCCAAGAGTGATAGTTCATCAAAGCGGCTTTGATGCCAGTATAATTCACTAACTTTTCTTTCGAGCATAATACAGGAGGAAAGCATTTCTAGATCAATGGGTAGGACTGCTTCCATGTCGAACACTAGAGAATAAGGGGTAGCCCATGTAGGCATTCTAATTGAGATGCGATAGCCCCAGAGGGCGTAACGGATCTGTTTGGCCCAATATTTGTAACTCTCAATTATGTTATTCATTATGGTTTTGAGGATTGTATTGGAGGGTTTGATGGCACCGTTAACACGGGGTCGGTAGGGAGAAGATATTTATCTTTGAATCACGTATTCGTCGACTAGTTATGTGGCCTAAGATTCGAAGTAGAGTCCGTTATCTAATACTAACTCATGGGAACTCCGTATCGGCAGATGATGTTCTTTACAATAAACTAAGCCATTTTCTTAGCATTCAGCACTACGTAATGACTCGGCGTCAACCCATTTGGTGAAGTAATCAATGGCAACGGGATGAATTCATGACCATTTAAAGTTTTAAGAGTAACCGTTCCTATAATGTCAATCCCCGAATGGAGAAGGTCCAGGGATAGATTATGTTTTATAGTTCTTGGGGAGGAAAATATTGGATATTAGCAAATTGTTGGCATTTGAGGCAACTTCAAACATAAGCGATGTAGTCTTGAATATGGTGGTACAATAGTACCCTTCACGGATGATCTTCTTAGCAAGCATATGACCGTTCATGTAGGACCCGCATTCCTCATTGTGGATCTTTTGCAAAGAATTGTAGTTGACATCATACCCGACTAGTTTCTGATTGGCGTAATAAATAACTCTTTCCTTATGAGATTCTTAAATGCATTAGGCTAGCAAAGACCCTACTGCAGGATCTGTGAAGGTAAAGTATAAGAGGAGGGGGATACCTTACTACGAAGGCATGAGAATCGCAGGTCGGCTGAGGTATTGCTCGATTCGGTCAAATGATTTTTAACAGGCCTCATTCCAAACTTTTGTTGAGTCTTTTCATAGAAGTTTGAAAATGGGTTCGCAAATAGAAGTCAATTGGCTGATGAACCAACTGATGTACTGTAGTTACCCATGAATCCTCAAACTTCCTTCTCTATCCGTGGTGGTGGCATCTCAAGTATGGCTTTTATCTTGGAAGGGTATGTTTTTATTCCCTTCTTACTTACCATAAATCCCAAGATTTTCCTTTTATGGATTTATCGACATCTATTATTATCATAGTCATTCGAAAAAATTTTGTAGGAAGGGAATATGACCTTCTGGGTCTTAGATTTGATGATCATGTCATCTACATATACTTCAAATTTCTTGTGAATAATGTCGTATATGATGGTTGTGGCAGCCCTTTGGTAGGTAGCCCCGACATTCTTTAGTCGGAATGGCATGACATTATAGAAGGGTGATGAAGGCGGTTTTCTCTTGATTGTTAGGGTGCATCTTGATATGGTTATATCCGATGAATCCATCGATAAACGATTTGAGGGCATGGCTAGTCTTGTTATCTATGATCATGTCAATGTTGGTTAACAGGTAATCGTCCTTTGGGGATTCTTTATTCAAATCTAGAGAGTCAATTCACATGTGGACTTTTCCTACTAATTCTGGCTCTGGAGGATGTTGGCGAGCGATGTAGGATATCCGATTACGCAAATAAAACCCACGTTCAATTGCTTGACCACTTCTTCTTTGACTTTGAGCGACTATTTGGTGTGGGGTTTTCTTAACTTCTTTTTCACCTAGTTGCATTCTAGGAATGTTAGGATCTCATGCTGAGCTATTTTTAGGACAATATCGGGGACATCATCGTAGGACTAGTGGAGACGTTTACGAGTTCTTTCAGTAGTTCTTCTAATTGTATGCGCTCATGCTCATTAAGGGTGGACCCTATCATAATCTCATGCTAATGGCTACTAGAATTGAGATTAATAACAAAAGTAGCATCATCATTAATTGAAATGTGATTATGTTATTTTTTATTCTCCATATTAAGATCAGCTAAGAATTGTTCATTTACAAAATCATCATTATTAAAGGTTTGATTAGAACCAAGAAAATTAATATAAGTCGTAGCAAAATACTCAAATTTTTTGTTTATTTTATTTTTGAGAAAAACAACATTAAAAACCTCGTCAAAAGAGGTCTCAGTTACATTGATATCAGGAAAAAGAAAAACAGCATTAGGTGAAGAGACTTGGATAGGGTAAATAGGAGGGTCAGGTTAAATCTGAGCAGGTTGGACTGGTATGGCATTCCAGTTGAGGAGAGACATGTCCTCAGCTTTGATTTGACCGGACGGATCCTACAACGCAGCCTTTGAGGGGATTATATAGAGACTCAGTCCCATCGTCTGCAGGTCGAATGAGTCTTCGAAATCACTTTTCTTAGAGTTTTTGGTAGCTGTCACGACTTTCTCAGTGAGAGGTTACACTTCATATTTTCAATCTTTGACCCAAGACTTACTGTCTTAAAAGAATATGTCCAGCCCAGGCTTCATTTTCTTGTCAACATTGTCACACCACGATTGAGGGAATTCACAGAAGGGGAATTCTTCACCCTTCTTAACAAATTTTCCATTTAAAGAGTCTCCTAAAATAGTCTTTTCAATTTTTAAGCTTATTCTTTATATCGATCGATGGAGTGCTTTGAGTTCATCCAGTGAAGGTTGGTCACCTTAGTCACATGGGGGAAAGCCTCCTTCGAGACTATGGGCTCAATGATCCCTTGCTGGCGTCGCCCTAGGCCCATTCCCAGCATGAAGTGCATCTTTTTCAATTTTTAAATCACATTAACATTTCCATGAGGTTGTGTTCTTGACAAACTAGGTCTTTGAAATCGTCTCCTGCAGGTAAGGGAAGGGGATTAACTCTAAAACTAGATAGGAGCATGCCATTCATCCTATATTGGATTTCTATTATTTAATTGCTAGTGATGACATTGTTTGTAGTGTCTTCATCGCCCAAAATAGTGATAACCTAACCTTTGGCGAAGAACTTCAGTTTATGATGAAGAGAACAGGATACCCCTCGAATATTATGTAGCCATGTACAACTAAAGAGTAGATTGAAGGATCCAGTTATGTCGATGACTTAAAAATCGGTGACATGATTGAAAGGGCCAACCCCTAATGTGAGTTTTATGGACCCCATTACTCCTCGACGTGTGTTGTCATAATCATGCATAGTGGTAGAAGTGGAAGTGAGATCACAGACTTTCAGTCCCATATAGTTGAAGGTTCTGAGAGGATAAATATTAGGGCAGGTTCGTTGTCAACAAATAAAAGTGGGATTGCCTTTCCCAAGACTTGAACGAAGATATTGAGGGCATAATTGTGATTAGGGACAAACTTCGATATCTCTTCTTTGAAAAAGAAAAGGAGTCTGGAAGAGGTCAGGGACCCAACCATGTTTAAAGATTATTTAGGAGTAGTGAAAGGAGGGACTGTGGGTCCAGTGAGGAGCTTTATCAAGGTATTCCGGTGCAACTAGGAGGATATGAAAAAAAACATAGGGTGATATTGGCTTGGGTGTTCTTGAGGTGATCAAGGACCTTGATTTTTTCAATGGTTATTCCTGGCATGGGAAGTTCTTCAACAACTCCCTTTCCTTTATCTTCTTCAGTTGCATATGGAATCGAATCGTGTAGGACCCTTTTTCAATTTGTGATAAATAATTTTTCCAAAAATAATTTTATCCAATTTTATTACGCACCAAATTAGTGAACAAATTTTACTTAAGTCCAATTTTATCTTGTTTAATCCTAAATATGCATCTAAGTAATTAAAGCAAGTAAAATAAAGTAAAGTCTACAATTCCAGATGTACGAGAAAACCACTAAGGGCAAAAATCTCGGACAGCCCAAGCCAGACGATCACTATGATACAAAATTTACAAAGGAAGACAGACAGACTTACTCAACCACTCGATCCCCATAAGGCTTGACGCTCTTCTTCTCTTAACCGTTCCTTCACAGTGACCATGTATAAATCCTTCCACGATACCTGTCCACATCACACGAGTCTATGTGCATCTCGGTATCTACCAATGCAGCTTTGGCAAACATCTACGATTCAGAACACATCCTTCACCATTTATCTACCACAAGACTCCAACGAAACAACTTGTTCAATATGGATGAACAAACCAATGGTAAAAACAAGATCTCTATGACATATGTGTATGAAAACTCGGATCTTTTAAACACTAAGGATGGTTTTAGCTTTAAATTCCTTAGAAACTAAGTGAAGAAAAACGTAATTGTTCTATTTTGTATTTTGGCTCTGCTCACCTCTAAATTTTGAGAAAAAATCACCTTAAATAAAAATTTTGAGTCGGCCCGTCGTTAGAGCGATATCCTTATATCGTTTGAATGCCTTGGCCCTGTCGTTTGAACGACTTGACCATATCATTTGAACGATACTGAGATGTCATTTAAATGACTATAGATGCCATTTGATCTTCCAAAACAAAATGGAAAGATCTACACGACTCTAAAACATGCTTATCTCAGAATAAACGAAGTTAAAACCTTTTAAAATTATTTTTGACCTTTTAAAATCATTTTTAAACAAAATAACATCCTTAAAACATTTTTCGAATCCCATAAACATTCTGCGTTGATACCTGAGAGTATCTCAAATTATAATGTGATATGAAGACGTGAAACTTTCACCAATAAATAATACAACGTGATTTATCTTTAAAGCATGGTCGATACGTCTTCAAACAACATGTCATAGACTACGTGGAAATCGTGACAACTACAAATCAATATATGACTCAAATTGGATTTTGTCCGGAATAATGCCAATACATATAAATTGACACTATTTAGAAATTTATCCTTCCAGATCTTTATAGTGTCTCCCAGACCTGGTCATGTGGTTTACTGAGTCGGGGAAGAACAAGAACATCATGTCTTCATCCATCTCAGGTTAAATGGATGATTTATTGATTTCCCCTATAGATATTCGAAAGAAATTATTCCACACAAGTTGATTATCGGACTGACTTCTTCCTAACTTGGTATGTCATCTGAGCTATCAATATCATCACCTCATTGGGTGGCAACTATGTCCTCTTGATTAATACACTCAACAACCTCAACATCTTCATCGTACATATCTTCCCACTCAGTTAGGACGTGCGTGAGTGAAGGGATCAATCGTTCCTGAAGCTTCAAAGAGGTGAGTAACTCAGAAATGTTGTAGATTTTACTTGTTTATAGAAACATATTATCCATGGTCTATACCACATCATCTAGACCTACTTCTTCAATAGGTACTACCCATTCATCTAATTCTTAAACCCACTTTCGAGCTTGCATAACAAGCCACCGAATTTTTGACAATCAACGATCATTTAGGCGGGAAATTTTTAGCCCAAACTCTAAGAATTGATTCAACATAGCTGGTAACTCCAAGTTTATTCCCTCAGATCGGTTGCGAACACTAATGTAGGACCTCGTAAGGAGAGACAAATCTTGATCAGTGAAGCAAGTAGGGTGTAGGAGAAAATATAGGCAAACCTTGAGCAGTTTGGGTGAGATTATAGGGATGATAGGGACTTTACTGGACACGATTTGAGTAGACAGGACAAATTCTAAGTCTCTTTATACAAAGATGGCATATTTATGTTCTGGAAGTAGGTTATGAGTGGTATTAAGTTTATAATTAGCTGATGGCGCCATTATACCCCGGTCAATTATGCCTTGGATCACATTCCTAATGTGGATGCATTGGTCAGTGGTATGACCAGCGAATTGATGGAAATCACAACGGCATCAAGATTGAATTTTTTAGATATTGGATTTGGTAATGGATGAGGGTCCAAGGGTTTGATGAGATTTTGGTTTAACAGGGTCGGGTAGACTTTGGATAGGGGAGCATGGAGCTCGGCGATACGTCACGAATATTGCATATTTCCGCCCTTCATCTTTGTGCATTCTAGCACTTTTACGTTCTTAATGCCTATATTTATGCTCGTTAACCAGATAACCTTAGATTTGTACATATATATGTTTTGCAGGGGTTAATTGTGCTTTTGTAGGTATTGGAACGCTAAAAGTGAGGATCGATTGCATTTTGGAGAAGTTTCGTCACCGGACGCTATTTCAAGGACATTTTAGTCAATTCACTCATCATCTACGGCTCATGGGAATTCCATGGATGCATAGTTCATTCAGTTAGCATCGCGTGTCCGCCACAAATGGTGCGTCATTTCGAGTTCGAATGATGAAGTTATGGCCAATTCCGTTTTGAAACTTTCCTACTATGTGAAAAGTAAATGACAGTAAAAAGTACCGGTAGACCGCACCCCTGCTGCTGCTCGACCGGTTATTGGGATTTTTCCTTGTGAAGTAACTAGTGGGCTTAACTTAAGGGACCGATCAACCACGCCTCTGATACCAGTCGACCGGTAGTAGTAGTTACTCGAAAATTTCCCTTTGTTCTATTTCTAGGCTTTTTACTTTATTTTTTTTTAACTTACTATATAAACCAAATTTGGTTTGTTTTGATAGATATCTTGTAATAAATGATCATTTTCCATACTTAGGGTTAGAGAGGGAAGCTAGGGTTTGGAGGGTTTGGGTAGTGTGCCATTTTCTACCTCTGAGGGTTTGCTCGTATAGAGGGGTTTACTCATCGAGGTTGTGTAGAACACCATACTCCATCTTCTCTATCAATTCGAGTTTCCAATGTTTGTATTTCTTTATTTACCGCATTTTTACTCGCTTTCTAGTTTAGATTTATTGCATTTATTTACATGCTTTCTAGTGTAGATTTACCACTTTATTTACCGCATTTTTATCATGCTTTCTACGTTAAATTAGCCTAGGTTGTATTGGATTGAACTCACCTAGGGTTGATGTGTTTCTTTGCTTTGGTGATGGATTTTACGGGTTTATTTTTAGTGGGTTGTCCTAGTTATTACGCCTAGGAGATTTAACGGGGTATATCATGTATGCTTCGTACTTACGACCTTGCGTGCGTAATTTTCGAGGTATTTGTTGACTCCAAAAGCTTATTCGACTTTTATGCGAATTTAGGGGTGTGACAACTCCTGATTTAATTTAACTGTCAAAACGAGACGCAGCCTTAATAATTAGTCGACCCATGTAACCATTTTATACTAATTAACTCGGAGTGAGGGATATTCGACGCAACCTATAGTTTTATTCTCTTTTGTTAGTCTAGTTTAAATACATGCGTAGTTTAATCTTTTCCTTTTGCTATCTTTTCTTTTTGTTTATTCGTTACCTTTTACACTTTTATTCAGAAGTACTAGAACAGTTAAATTCTAGCAAGTCATCTCTGTGGATTTTTAATACCCATACTTGGCCGTTATACTTCCTTTTATTGAGTGTAGTCATAAGTTTAGGTTTTTGTATAGAGTTGGTGAGCCGAAAATAAAACTATCGGTGCGTAGGTGACTCTCGCTCCGCGATAAAAACCAACCTATCAAAAGGCTTCGTTGTCGGGGTTGATTTTCTTTGAATCCTAATTGGTTTAGTGCTTTGATCCCAACAACTTGCTTAATCAAAATGGCGTCGTTGCCGGGGACGAGTTTGTTTTAGAATTTATTTGATTTAGTATTTCGTAGTATTTTCACTTTTGTATTTGTATTATTTGTTTTAACCTTTTTTGCAGGATAGAACATTTGAGCGCTAAGAAACTTTGATTCTCAATCCCGCACCTTCCTTCTCGGATTCTCCATCAACAAATAATTCGGTAACCATGTCCTCTTTTATAGCTTTGTCGGTGATTCTAATGTTTCATTAGGGATATGTTCTCGAATCTGGCCCTGCGAATGTCACTACACCAAAAACACCAATTTGGCACACTTTGATATTAAAAATCTAGCACAGTTTAAAACTGCGCCAAATTTTGGCACTTTTTAATAACAATCTGGCACACTTTTAACTAGTGCCAAATTTTTGCACTGTTTTAAAGTGTGCCAAAATTGAGAACACTTCACTAAAAACTATTATAGAAAACCCGCCTAGGCACGCCTAGGCTTAAGGCTTGGGAGAAACGCCTCGCCTTATGTTTTTCACGCCTTATTCTTGGTAAAACCCTTAAGGCGCACTTTTTTCTAAAAATAACAATGCCTTAGTGAAACGATGTCGCCTTTTAAAGAATTTGTTTACAAACCGGACCATTATCTTATCCAAAATAATCAAATAGTATTTTAATTCACATATATTCAGACATATTTTATGATATGTGCAATTTTTGTATTTTAATAGCCTTGTTGTGGTTAAAAAATGTTAAAATATATTAAGAAGGCCAAAACGCCTTTTCACACCTTTAAACGCCTAGGCCCGCCTAGGCTTCTAAGGCTTGGCCTCCACACCTCAATCACGCCCCACGTTTTTTAGAACCTTGCTGAAATATAAATATCATAAAAAAAATTAATCCCCTCAAAGGATTTTTTTCTCCCGCTCTCTCTCCTCATCCAATACCGTCTCCCGCTCTCCCTCTCTCACGCTCAAGAAAATCCCTAGCTTATCTCTTTCGCCTCAAATTCATCTCGAAAAAATCCATTACTGGATCGAATCTTGGAGATACTGGGCGACGATGAAGAATCTACGGAACGGGGTTTCTCTGAGCTGGGTATTCGGCTATGGGAAGGTCTGGTGCTTGAGGTTTTGGGGTACATGAAACAGTTCTATCATTCTCGAAGTTGTTCAATTAGGATGGTTGGCAGCCTGGGTTTTACCACACTCGTGCCACCTTTTACGCCATCTTCAAGATCCTATCCCGGGCCAAGTTAATGTCTCTGATGCTTGCGAATCACATGAAGCAGAGGTGTGTTCATAATGTCAGATTCCATCTCATTGTTGATCTCAAATGTTTATCTACATAGTTATTTTGCCTAAGTGGGTGTTTATTAGTTGTTTCATTCATGTAATATACCTGAAAAATATCTTGGGAATCCATATCTTACATATACGCGTTGTTCTAACATTTGAGGCAATTTTTTAATCTGAATTGTTTCTATGGTTGAGATTGACTTTGTATGCTGCCATATTTGCTAATTTGGGGTAATTGTGTAATATTCATGTTTGATTCAAATGGTTCAACTTTCAATTTAAACTTTGACTTAAGTTTATGATTTAATCTCTAATTGTAGGGCTTCCATATGGATGGAAGCAGTGACCAATGGAAGAATGTTGTACCGTGAGGTACAAGAATATAAGTTATGCGTCGTTCATTACGCGACATGGTGTTGTGGGTATTCAATGAGTAGTTATATTGATTTATTTTCTTGGTTTTGTGGTAAAGTTCACATACACATAGTAATTGTCTTGGTTTTGTAGTATTTGAGCCCATTTCAGTCACTCTGTCTTCAATTGCTACATTAGCATAACCACGTTTCATCTCTTCCTTATCGCCCTCTCTTTTTAGGTAAACATAGATTAACATTGATATGAATTGTTGATTTTTTCACCTCTTTGTTTTGGTACACATATAATAAAATGAGTTACAAGCCCATATTTGGACCTAACAACAATATTGAGGTAAGAGTGATCAATGTTTATCAATATAGCATTCCACAATGTTTTATTTGATATAGAATTGTACATATGTGTGTGTGTGTGTATTTGTATTTTATCAATGTTTATCAATATAGCATTCCAAACTTATATAAAATTTGTCATAATAAACACTTAAAACATTTCTAACATTGTCGTCTCTCTCTTTTATGGTTCCAATTTCAGCAATGAATGCAGTGGCTAATGATATCTCCAAAGCAAGTCACTGAGATTGTTAACCAGCAGTGACTTCGTGCCGACAGTGGCTACTAAATGTAGTATTTCGTGTTTCAGTAATGAATGCAGTGACTAATGATTATAGTGGCTAAGGATATCAGAGGTAACCAAAAACACCTTCAAGCTGTCGTCGAAGATGGTATTTATGTTAGTTTTGATATATTTGGTATTCACGTTGGTTTTGTGATATTTGGTATTCAGGTTGGTTTTATGATTTTGATTTATCAAACAGGTCAATGGGAAACTTTTGTGCCCTCACTGCAATAAATTACGGTTGAGAAATAATGAAGAGCGAGTTTTACTCGATGACATCAAAGTTCCTGAGTAGTTAGTTTGGGGTGGAAAATAAGTTCATTGCGAGAACTTGGGAGATGTTGGTAAAAATGGAATTATGTATTGGCTCGACGACTTGTGTCCTCCCATTGCTGACACCGACGAATAGTTGTATTGGTGCTAATAAGTGGTGTCATCTTCCTACTCAGATATTATTTAAATTTTGATTTGGTTTTTGATATTTTGATTACGTTCTTAGGTTGCCATCTTCCTACTCAAGTATTATTTACATTTTTAGGTTGTTATAATTGTTATATACTATTATATATATATATAACAACTATTATATATATAACAACCCTATCAAAGCTCTAAACTTTACCAAACTTCAGCAAACTCTAAACTTTAGTCTCATATTACATAATCCACAATTTAACTACGGACATAATCAGCTCAAAGTTAAACACCATTGAAGGGTGAAAATTGTAGGAATATGACGACAAATCGCACCTCGCACGATACCCGTGTAACTCTTAGGAGGCACTAACACCTCGCATAGGACCAATGTAACACGTAGGAACTGACCACATAGTCACGGGCCTCTCGGTTTGAGAATATGATGATAATTTGAAAATATATATTAGGTTTAGAAAGAAGATGTTAAAGGGTGAAGACCCAAACCAGCCCCCAAACAGCCCCGTAAGATACATTAACACCTCGCACGGGATCAATGTAACTCGTAGGAACTGACCATGTAGTCATCTGCCTCTCGGTTTGAGAATATGATGATAATTTGAAAATATATAGCTTAGGCTTAGAAATAAGACGTTAAAGGGTGAAAACCCAAACCAGCCCCCCAAACGGCCCATAAGAGGTACTAACACCTCTCACGGTATTAATTTAACTCGTAGGAACTGACCGCGTACTCACGGGCCTCTAAATTTGAGAATATGATAATAATTTAAAAATATATAGGTTAGGCTAAGACACAAGTCGTTGAAGGGTATATACCCAAATCATCACCCAAACGGCCTCGTAAGAAGCACTAACACATCGTACGGGACCAATGTAATTCGTAGGAACTGACCGTGTAGTCACGGGCCTCTAGATTTGAGAATATGACAATAATTCAAAAATATATAGATGAGGCTTAGAAATAAGTCATTGAAGGGTGAAAAAACAAATCAGCCCCCAAAAGGCCCAATAAGAGGCACTTATACCACTCACGGGACCAATGTAACTCATAGAAACTGACCACGTAGTCACGGGCCTCTCGGTCTGAGAATATAATGATAATTTAAAAATATATAGATTAGGCTTAGAAACAAGCCGTTAAAGGGTGAAGCCCCAAATAGCCCCTTAAGACGCACTAACACCGCGCACGGGACCACTGTAACTTGTAGGAACTTACCGCGTAGTCACGGACCTCTCGATTTGAGAATATGATGATAATTCAAAAATATATAGATTATGTTTAGAAAGAAGTCGTTAAAGGGTGAAAACCCAAACCAACCCCCAAACGGCTCTGTAAGAGACACTAACACCTCACACGGGACCAATGTAATTCGTAGCAACTTATCGCGTAGTCAGTGGCCTTTCGATTTGAGAATATGACAATAATTCAAAAATATATAGATTAGGCTTATAAACAAGCTGTTAAAGGGTGAAAATCCAAACCATCCCCTAAATGGTCCCGTAAGAGGCACTAACACCTCGTACGGGACCAACGTAACTCATAGGAACTGATTACGTAGTAACGGGCCTCTTGGTTTGAGAATATGATGATAATTTGAAAATATATATATTAGGCTTTGAAAGAAGCCGTTGAAGGGTGACAACCCAAACCAACCCCCAAATAACCCCGTAAAAGGCAATAACACCTCGTTCGGGATCAATATAACTCGTAGGAACTAACGATGTATTCATGGGCATCTCGATTTAAGAATATGATGAAAATTGAAAAATATATAGATTAGGCTTAGAAACAAGTCGTTGAAGGGTAAGAACCCAAACTGGTCCCCAAGTGGCCCCGTAAGAGGCACTAACACCTCGTACGGGACTAATGTAACTCATAGGAGCTGGCTGCATAGTCACGGGCCTCTCGGTTTTAGAATATGATGATAATTTCATAATATATGGAATAGGCTTAGAAATAAGTCCACAAGCGGCCTCGTAAGAGCCATTAACACCTAGCACGGGGCCAATGTAACTCATAAGAACTGACCGCGTAGACATGGGCCTCTCGGTTTCAGAATATGATGATAATTTGAAAATATATAGATTAGGCTTAGAAACAAGATGTTGAAGGGTCAAAACCCAAATTAGCCCCCAAACGGCCCCGTAAGTGGCACTAACACCTCGCACGGGACCAATGTAACTCGTAGGAACTGCCGCGTAGTCACGGGCTTCTCAGTCTAAGAATATGATGATAATTTGAAAATATATTTCTTAGGCTTAGAAATAAGCCGATGAATGGTGAAAACCCGAACAAGCCCCTAATCGGCCCCGTAAGAGGCACTAACACCTCGCACGGGACCAATGTAACTCGTAGGAACTGACCGCGTAGTCACGGGCCTCTCAGTTTGATAAAATGATGATACTTTGAAAATATATAGCTTAGGCTTAAAAACAAGCCATTGAAGGGTCGAAATAAAAATTAGCCCCCAAACGCCTTCGCAAGAGGCACTAACACCTCGTACGGGACCAATGTAACTCGTAGGAACTGACCACGCAGTCACGGGCCTCTCGATTTTAGAATGTGACTATAATTTGAAAATATATAGCTTAGGCTTAGAAATAAGCCGTTAAAGGGTGAAAACCCAAACTAGCCCCCAAACGGTCCCGTAATAGGCACTAGTAAATCATAGGAACAGATCGTTTAGTCACGGGACTCTTAGTTTGAGATTATGATGATAATTTGAAAGTATATAGGTTAGGCATAGAAACAAGTCGTTGAAGGGTCAAAACCAAAATTAACATCCAAATGGCCCCTCAAGAGGCACTAACACCTCGCACGGGACCAATGTAACTCGTAGGAACTGACCGCGTAGTCACGGACCTCTCAGTTTAAAAATATGATGATAATTTGAAAATATATAGCTTCGGTTTAAAAATAAGCCGTTGATGGGTGAAAACCCAAACCAGCCTAAAAACGTCCCTATAAGAGGCACTAACACCTCGTACGGGACCAATGTAACTAGTAGGAACTGACCGCGTAGTCACGAGCCTCTCCATTTGAGAATTTGACGATAATTTCAAAATATATAGATTAGGCTTTGAAACCAGCCGTTGAAGGGAGAAACCCAAATCAGCTCCCAAACGGCCCCGTAAGAGGCACTAACACTTCACTCAGGACCAATGTAACTTATAGGAACTAATCGCGTAGTCACGGTCCTCTCGGTTTGAGAATATGATGATAATTTGAAAATATATAGATTAGGCTTATAAATAAGCCGTTGAAGGGGAAACCCAAATTAGCTCCCAAACGGCCCCGCAAGAGGCACTAACAGCTCGCACGGGACCAATGTAACTTATAGGAACTGACCGCGTAGTCACGGGCCTCTCGGTTTGAGAATATAATTATAATTTGAAATTTTATTACTTCGTTGAAGGTTGAAAACAAAAACCAGCCTACAAACCAACCCGTAAGAGGCATTAACACCTCGCACGGGACCAATGTAACTCGTAGGAACTGATCGTGTAGTCACGGGCCGCTCTGTTTGAGAATATGACGATAATTTGAAAATATGTAGCTTAGGCTTAGAAATAAGCCGTTGAAGGGTGAAAACCAAAACCATCCCACAAACGGCCACGTAAGAGGTACTAACACCTCGTACGGGACCAATGTAATTCGTAGGTACTGACCGTGTAGTCACGGACCTCTAGATTTGAGAATATGATGATAATTTGAAAATATATAGATTAGGCTTAGAAACAAGCCATTGGAAGGTGGAAACCCAAATCAGCTCCCAAATAGCCCCGCAAGAGGCACTAACACCTTGTATGAGACCAATGTAACCGTACGAACTGATCGCATAATCACGGGCCTCTCGGTTTGAGAATATGACAATAATTTGAAAATATATTACTTGCATTTAGAAATAAGCTATTGAAGGGTGGAAACCAATTCCAGCCCCCAAATGGCCCCGTAAGAGGCACTAACACCTCACACGGGACCAATGTAACTCATAGGAACTGACCGTGTAGTCACGGGCCTCTTGGTTTTAGAATATGAAGATAATTTGAAAATATATAGCTTAGGCTTATAAAGAAGCCGTTGAATGGTGAAAACCCAAACCAGCCCCCAAATAGCCCCGTTAGAGGTACTAACACCTCGCACGGGACTAATGTAACTCGTAGGTACTAACCGCGTAGTCACGAGCCTCTTGGTTTGAAAATATGAGGATAATTTGAAAATATATTGATTGGGCTTAGATACAAGCCGTTGAAGGGTGGAAACCCAATACATCTCACAAACGGCCCCGCAAGAGGTACTAACACCTCGCACGGGACCAATGTAACTCATAGGAACTGATTTCATAGTCACGGTCCTCTCGATTTGAAAATATAATGATAATTTGAAAACATATTGCTTAGGCTTAGAAATAAGCCGTTGAAGGGTGAAAACCCAAACTAGCCTCCAAACGGCTCCGTAAGAGGCACTAACACCTCGCACGGGACCAATGTAACCCGTAAGGAACTGATCGCATAGTCATGGGCCTCTCGGTTTGAGCATATTATGATAATTTGAAAATATATAGAGTAGGCTTAAAAACAAGTCGTTGAAGGGTCGAAACACAAACCAGCCCCCAAACGGCCACGTAAGAGGCACTAACACCCCGCACAAGACTAATGTAAATCATAGGAACTGACTGCGTAAATATATAGATTGGGCTTAGAAATAATCCGTTGAAGGGTAGAAACCCAAATCAGCCCCCAAATGGCCCCACAAGAGGCCATAACACATCACACGGAACCAATGTAACTCTTAGGAACTGATCGCGTAGTCATGGGCCTCTCAATTTGAGAATATGACAATAATTTGAAAATATATTGCTTAAGCTTAGAAATAAGCCGTTGAAGGGTGAAAATCCAAACCAGCCCCCAAACGGCCCCGTAAGAGGCACTAACACCTCCCACGGGACCAATATAACTAAAAGGAACTGACTGTGTAGTCATGGGCCTCTCAATTGGAGAATATGACAATAATTTGAAAATATATAAATTAGGCTTAGAGACAAGCCGTTGAAGGGTCAAAACCTAAATTAGCCCCACAAGAGGAACTAACACCTCGCACGGGACTAACGTAACTCATAGAAACTGACCGTGTAGTCACGAGACATTCGGTTTGAGAATATGACGATAATTTGAAAATATATAGCTTAGACTTAGAAATAAGCCGATGAAGGGTGAAAACCCAAACCAGGCCCCAGACGGCCCTGTTAGAGGTACTAACACCTCGTTCCGGACCAATGTAACTCGTAGGAACTGATCGTGTAGTCACGGCCCTCTCAATTTGAGAATATGATGATAATTTGAAAATAACTAGCTTATTCTTAGAAATAATCCGTTGAATGGTGAAAACCCAAACCAGCCCCCAAACGGCCCGGTAAGAGGTAATAACTACTCACACGGGACCAATGTAACCTGTAGGTTCTGATCGCGTAGTCACGGGGCTCTCGATTTGAGAATATGAGGATAATTTGAAAATATATAGATTAGGATTAGAAACAAGCCGTTGAAGGGTGGAAACCCAAATAAGCTCCCAAACGGCCCTGCAAGAGGCACTAATACCTCGCACAGGACCAATGTAACTTGTAGGAACTGATCGCGTAGCCACGGTCCTCTCGGATTGAGAATATGATGATAATTTGAAAATATATTGTTTAGGCGTAGAAATAATCCATTAAAGGGTGAAAACCCAAACCAACCCCTAAACGGCCCCATAAGGGGCACTAGCACCTTAGACGGGACCAATGTAACTCGTAGGAACTGACCGTGTAGTCACGAGCCTCTCGATTTGAGAATAGAATGATAATTTGAAAATATATAGATTGGGTTTAGAAATAAGTCGTTGAAGGGTCGAAACCTAAATTAGCCCCCAAACAGCCCTGTAAGAGGCACCAACACCTCGCACGAGACCAATGTAACTCGTAAGAAAATTCCGTGTAGTCACGAGCCTCTCGGTTTGAGAAAATGATAATATTTTGAAAATATATAGCTTAGTCTTAGAAACAAGTCGTTGAAGGGTCAAAACCCAAATTAGCACCCAAACGGCCCCGTAAGAGGCACTTACACCTCGCATGGGACCAATGTAACTCGTAGAAACTGACGGAGTAGTCATGGGCCTCTCGGTTTGAGAATATGATGATAATTTGAAAATATGTAGCTTAGGCTTAGAAATAAGCCATTGAAGGGTGAAAATCCAAATCATCCCCCAAACGGCCCCGTAAGAGGCACTAACACCTCGCATGGGACTAACGTAACTCGTAGGAAATGACCACGTAATCACGGGCCTCTTGATTTGAGAAGATGAAGATAATTTGAAAATATATAGATTAGGCTTAGAAACAAGTCGGTGAAGGGTGGAAACCCAAATTAGCTCCCAAATGGCCCCGCAAGAGGCACTAACACCTCGCTCGGGACCAATGTAACTCGTAGGAACTGATCACGTAGTCACGGGCCTCTCAGTTTGAGAATATGACAATAATTTGAAAATATATTGCTTAGGCTTAGAAATAATCCGTTGAAGGGTGAAAACCCAAACCAGCCCCCAAACGGCCCCGTAAGTGGCACTAACACCTCGCACCGGACCAATGTAACTCATAGGAACTGACCGCATAGTCACGGGCTCCTCAGTCTGAGAATATGACGATAATTTGAAAATATATTTCTTAGGCTTAGAAATAAGCCGATGAAGGGTGAAAACCCAAACCAACCTCCAAAAGGGCCCGTAAGAGGCACTAACACCTCGCACGGGACCAATGTAACTCGTAGGAACTGACCGCGTAGTCACGGGCCTCTCAGTTTGATAAAATAACGATACTTTGAAAATATATAGATTAGGCTTAAAAACAAGCCATTGAAGGGTCGAAACAAAAATTAGCCCCCAAATGCCTCCGCAAGAGGCACTAACACCTCATACGGGACCAATGTAACTCGTAGGAACTGACCGCGTAGTACGGGCCTCTCGATTTGAGAGTGTGACTATAATTTGAAAATATATAGCTTAGGCTTAGAAATAAGCCGTTGAAGGGTGAAAACCCAAACCAGCCCCCAAGCAGTCCCGTAATTGGCACTAATACCTCGTACGGGACCAATATAACTTGTAGGAATAGACCATTTAGACACAGGACTCTCATTTTAAGAATATGATGATAATTTGAAAATATATAGGTTAGGCATAGAAACAAGTCGTTGAAGGGTCGAAACCAAAATTAACATCCAAACGGCCCCGCAAGAGGCACTAGCACCTCGCATGGGACCAATATAACTTGTAGGAACTGACCACGTAGTCACGGGCCTCTCAGTTTGAAAATATGATGATAATTTGAAAACATATAGCTTAGGCTTACAAATAAGCCGTTGAAGGGTGAAAACCCAAACCAGCCTAAAAACAGCCCCGTAAGAGGCACTAACACCTCGTACGAGACCAATGTAACTCGTAGGAACTGACCACGTAGTCACGAGCCTCTCTGTTTGAGAATTTGACGATAATTTCAAAATATATAGATTAGGCTTTGAAACCAGTCGTTGAAGGGGGAAACCCAAATCAGCTCCCAAACGGCCCCTTAAAAGCCACTAACACCTCGCACATGACCAATGTAACTTGTTGGAACGAATCGCGTCGTCATGGTCCTCTCGGTTTGAGAATATGATGATAATTTGAAAATATATAGATTAAGCTTAGAAACAAGCCGTTGAAGGGGGAAACCCAAATTAGCTCCCAAACGGCCCCGCAAGAGGCACTAACAGCTCGCACGGGACCAATGTAACTCGTAGGAACTGATCGCGTAGTCACGAGCCTCTCGGTTTGAGAATATGATTATAATTTAAAAATATATTACTTCATTGAAGGGAGAAAACAAAAACCATCCCACAAACGGCCCTATAAGAGTCAATAACACCTTGCACAGGACCAATGTAACTTGTAGGAACTGGACATGTAGTCATGGGACTCTCGATTTGAGAATATGAGGATAATTTGAAAATATATAGATTAGGCTTAGAAACAAGTCGTTGAAGGGTCAAAACCAAAATTAGCCCCAAACGGCCCGCAGGAGGCACTAACACCTCGTACGGGACCAATGTAGCTCGTAGGAACTGATCGCGTAGTCACGGGACCCTCGGTTTGAGAATATGACGATAATTTGAAAATATATTGCTTGCGCTTATAAATAAGTCGTTGAAGGGTGAAAACCAATACCAGCCCCCAAAAGTCCCCGTAAGAGGCACTAACATCTCACACAGGACCAATGTAACTCATAGGAACTGACCATGTAGTCACGGGCCTCTCGGTTTGAGAATATGAAGATAATTTAAAAATATATAGCTTAGGCTTATAAATAAGCCATTGAATGGTGAAAACCCAGACCAGCCCCCAAACGGCCCCGTAAGAGGTACGAACACCTCGTACGGGACCAATGTAACTCGTAGGTACTAACCGCGTAGTCATGGGCCACTTGGTTTGAGAATATGAGGATAATTTGAAAATATATATATTAGGCTTAGATACAAGCTGTTGAAGGGTGGAAACCCAAATGAGCTCCCAAATGGCCCCGCAAAAGGCACTAACACCTCGCAAGGGACCAATGTAACTCGTATGAACTTATTGCGTAGTCACGGTCCTCTCGATTTGAAAATATAATGATAATTTAAAAACATAATGCTTAGGCTTAGAAATAAGCCGTTGAAGGGTGAAAACCCAAACGGCCCCATAAGAGGCACTAACACCTCGCACAGGACCAATGTAACTTGTAGGAACTAACCGCGTAGTCACGGGCCTCTTGGTTTGAGAATATTATGATAATTTGAAAATATATAGAGTAGGCTTATAAACAAGCCGTTGAAGGGTCGAAACACAAACCAACCCCCAAATGGCCACGTAAGAGGCACTAACACCCTGCACGGGACTAATGTAACTCATAGGAACTGACCGCATAGTCACGGTCCTCTGGGTTTAAGAATATGATGATAATTTTAAACTATATAGATTAGGCTTAGAAACAAGCCGTTGAAGGGTAGTAGCCCAAATCAGCTCCCAAGAAGCCCCGTAAGAGGACCTAACACATCACACGGGACCAACGTAACTCTTAGGAACTGATTGCGTAGTCACGGGCCTCTCAGTTTGAGAATATGACAATAATTTGAAAATATATTTCTTAGGCTTAGAAATAAGTCGTTGAAGGGTGAAAACCCAAACCAGCCCCCAAACAGCCCCGTAAGAGGCACTAACACCTCCCACAGGACCAATATTGCTCATAGGAACTGACTATGTAGTCATGGGCCTCTCGATTTGAAAATATGACAATATTTTGAAAATATATAAATTAGGCTTAGAGACAAGCCGTTGAAGGGTCGAAACCTAAATTAGCCCCCAAATGGCCCCACAAGAGGAACTAACACCTCGCACGGGACCAATGTAACTCGTAGAAACTGAATGTATAGTCACGAGACATTTGGTTTCGGAATATGACGATAATTTGAAAATATATAGCTTAGGATTATAAATAGGCCGTTGAAGGGTGAAAACCCAAACCAGACCCCAGACGGCCTTGTAAGAGGCACTAACACCTTGCTCGGGACCAATGTAACTCGTCGGAACTGATCGTGTAGTCACGAGACGCTTAATTTGAGAATATGACGATAATTTGAAAACATGTAGCTTAGGCTTAGAAATAAGCCGTTGAAGGCTGAAAACCCAAACCAGCCCCCAAACGTCCCGATAAGAGGTACTAACACCTCACACGGGACCAATGTAACCGTAGGTTCTGACCGCGTAGTCACGGGCCTCTCAGTTTGAGAATATGAGGATAATTTGAAAATATATAGATTAGGTTTGAAAACAAGTCGTTGAAGGGTGGAAACCTAAATCAGCTCCCAAACGGCCCTGCAAGAGGCACTAATACCTCGCACGAGACCAATGTAACTTGTAGGAACTGATCGCGTAGTCAGGGTCCTCTCGGTTTGAGAATATGACGATAATTTGAAAATATATTATTTAGGCGTAGAAATAAGCCATTAGAGGGTGAAAACCCAAATCGGCCCCTAAACGGCCCCGTAAGGGGCACTAACACCTCGCACGGGACCAATGTAACTCGTAGTTACTAACCATGTACTCATGAGCCTCTCTATTTGAGAATAGAATGATAATTTTAAAATATATAGATTGGGCTTAGAAACAAGCCGTTAAAGGGTCGAAACCTAAATTAGCCCCCAAAACGGCCCCGCAAGAGGCACCAACACCTCGCACGGGACCAAAGTAACTCATAGGAACATTTCGTGTAGTCACGGGCCTCTCGATTTGAGAAAATGACAATAACTTGAAAATATATAGCTTAGGCTTAAAAACAAGACGTTGAAGGGTCGAAACCTAAATTAGCCCCCAAACGGCCCCGTAAGAGGCACTAACACCTCGCACTGGATCAATTTAACTCGTAGAAAATAACGGCGTAGTCACGTGCCTCTCAGTTTGAGAATATGATGATAATTTGAAAATATGTAGCTTAGGCAGAGAAATAAGCCATTGAAGGGTGAAAACCCAAACCATCCCCCAAACGGCCCCGTACTAACACCTCACACGAGACCAATGTAACTCCTAGGAACTGATCGCGTAATCACGGGCCTCTCGGTTTGAGAAGATGAATATAACTTGAAAGTAAATATAGATTAGTCTTAGAAATAAGTTGGTGAAGGGTGGAAACCCAAATTAGCTCCCAAACGGCCCCGTAAGAGGCACTAGCACCTCGCACTGGACTAATGTAACTCTTAGGAACTGATGGCGTAGTCACGGGCCTCTTGGTTTGAGAATATGACAATAATTTGAAAATAGATTTCTTAGGCTTAGAAATAAGCCGTTGAAGGGTGAAAACCCAAACCAACCTCCAAAAGGCCCCATAAGAGGCACTAACACCTCGCACGGAACCAATGTAACTCGTAGGAAATGATCGCGTAGTCATGAGCCTCTCGGTTTAAGAATATGACAATAATTTGAAAATATATAGATTAGGCTTTTAAACAAGCCGTTGAAGGGTCGAAACCGAAATTAGCCCCCAAATGGCCCCGCAAGAGGCACTAACACCTCGCACGGGACCAATGTAACTCACAGGAACTGACCGCGTAGTCACGGGCCTGTCAGTTTGAGAATATGACGATAATTTGAAAATATATAGCTTAGGCTTAGAAACAAGTCATTGAAGGGTGAAAACCCAAAGCAGTCCCCAAACGGCACCGCAAGAGGCACTAACACCTCGCACGGGACCAATGTAACTTGTAGGAACTGACCGCATAGTCACGGGCCTCTCGGTTTGAAAATATGATGATAGTTTGAAAATATATAGATTAGGCTTAGAAATAAGTCGTTAAAGGGTGAAAACCCAAACCAGCACCCAAACAGCCCCGTATGAGGCACTAACACCTCGCATGGGACCAATGTAACTCGTTGGAACTGATCGTGTAGCCACGGGCCTCTACGTTTGAGAAGATGATGATAATTCAAAAATATATAGATTATGTTTATAAAGAAGCCATTGACGGGTGAAAACCCAAACCATCCCTCAAACGGGTCCGTAAGAGACACTAAGACCTCTCACGAGACCAATGTTACTTGTTGGAACTGCCCGCATAGTCACAGGTCTCTTTGTTTGAGAATATGATGATAATTCAAAAATATATAGATTAGGCTTAGAAACAAGTTGTTAAAGGGTGAAAATCCAAACCATCCCCTTAGCGTCCCCGTAAGAGGCACTAACACCTCGCACGGGACCAATACAACTCATAGGAACTGACCGCGTAGTCACGGACGGGCCTCTCGATTTGAGAATATGATGATAATTCGAAAATACATAGATTAGTCTTTGAAAGAAGCCATTGAAAGGTGAAAATCCAAACCAGCCCCCAAACGGCCCGTAAGTGGCACTAACACCTCGCACGGGACCAGTGTAACTCATTAGAACTGAGCACATAGTCACGGGCCTCTTGGTTTGAGAATATGACGATAGTTCGAAAATATATAGATTAGGCTTAGAAATAAGCCGTTGAAGGGTGAAAAGCCAAACCAACCCCCAAACGATCCCGTAAGAGGTAGTAACACCTCGCACGAGACCAATGTAACTCGTAGGAACTGATCAGGTAGTCATAACTTGCGTAAGATTTTCATTTTGAGAATATAGTAATAATTGTAACACCTACATGTAATTTTTTAGCTTGTGTAAGTTTTTTTTATAAATTACTTGGTTACTAATATCATCCCTTTTATGTATCCTATTTTTTTTTTGCAACATTTTATCGTTAACATTTATTCACGTGGAAGACACGAAGAAGTCAATGATTTACAACAAGGGGTTTATTTATGTAATGTCGTTAATATTCATGATTCTATTTTTTGTGTAATTTTCGTGCGGGCTTTTGTAGTTTTATTGTTAACTTTTATGGCCGTGCGGGTTTCTGTAATTTTATTGTTATTATTATTATTATTATTATTATTATTATTATTATTATTATTATTATTATTATCATTATTATTATTATTATTATTATTAGTATTATTATTATTAGGTTTTCACTTGTATTAGGTTTGCCTAAATGCAGAAAAATAGCGGACAAGACTCAACCCTGGGAAAACAAGGTTTGAAAATATATAAGACACGGTTTGACTTGTTTTCAAGCTCACAGACAGGATCCTATTTTGAAAACAGGCAAAGTAATGCGAAAATTTGGGTGGTATGCTAACCCAAACTCTTGGCAGAGTTTCGTATGGTAACTGAAAAATTAAATATAAGTGCCCCAGCTTTTACACTTATATGAGGTTTATGCAATTGTTGGATTAGTTGAAGGGTTCCCCCATTTGGCCTGCCTTCCATGATATACATCTTGCCTATAAGGGCTATCATTCATCGGTACATGTGGACAAGCCATTTAATATATCTGAGTGTACATGAATTGCATCCCTATATACCTCGTGGCGATGGCATGTGTGAGAGAGAATTTAATATACTCGATGTACGTGAAAGAGTTCCCTACTATATACCTCATGTCGGGAGTTCAGTCAAGTGGTATGATTCAGGGGGAACCATCCGATATAAGTAAAAGGTAAGAGGCCAATGGAAGGTAAGAGTCATATCGCTTAGGCTAAATTCACCCCGTAGGACCAGCTCCCATCACAAATTCACCCTCCAGTACGGGACAAAATTTTGGTCAATATTTCCATGCTCTTGGTGATGTAGTGTGCAATATGCATGAGTCTTAATAAGCATATTATGGAGAAAGAGTATTTTTATTTTTTATTTGTATGATGAGTAGAGGAAGTACTACACTAATGAGGGAGCATATACAAGTATTATGAAAAGTAATTCTAGCATAAAGCATAAAGACTATACTAAGCATGGTGACAGGTAAGCATGGATATATGCACGTGAGTAAGTGGTGTGTGAATATGTAGAAGTGAGTGTGTGCGGTAGTGAGCCTATACATGGATCAACTACAAGTGTTATGTGATATGCGTAAGTGAGGATGGAGATATATACAAGTGTGGGAAGTGTGGGCGTGTGCTAGTGAAGTTTAAGCATGGATATTCTAAGTGGTGTGTGAAGCATATGAGTAAAAGTGAATTTGAGTGTGTGAAGCGTACATGGAGAGTATATACAAGTGAATGAAGTGTATAAGTGAGTGAAAATTGATATATACATGGGATAGATATCTAAAAAGAAAATAGAGGAGGAAAGGGGACATACAGGTAGGTGCATATGCACACATGCAAGAAAGAATAACACACATAAAGAAATAGAGTCTAGTCCTCCTGAAAATTCCCCAATAGAGTCGCCAAGGTGGCCATCTCGACGGAGGCTGGGAGGGCTTACCCCGTTCCTTTACGTGCATGTGCGTGAGATTGTGTCCTTTCTCGAGGCGCTCAACCATCGTCAACGGGGTAGTATTTAGAGATAGAGCTGTCAGCCAATTAAAAAATTTGTCGCCTTGAGAGAACGGCATCAAGGACAATTTTGATTATTATGAAACCAAGTAGTTTAAAGGTTCGGGGACTAAGTTATAGAATGGGAAGGTGTTAGGCACCCATTCCACCCTTTCGGTATCTCATGAGCATGTTTAAGTCTTCTCCTGTTAGACTTCATAAAGTGTGTGCTTATGTGGATGATATAAATGGAGAATGGAATCGTTCAACTCGCGTCATGGGAAAGGACAGAGTGAGTTCATCCTTAGCAGTGTTCCCAAAATAATGAGTAAAAATATAGTGTAAGTGTTTGCCAAATCATAAGTCGTTATAGAAGAACGAATATATACATCGGACAAAATGCAAGCATCCAATAATATGAAATCCATTAAGAATATATATAATAAAGATAATATAACAAATGTGTTAAAGGGAGGACTCAAGTCTAGGGATTTACCCAAGATGTCTGCGTAGCTCAACGACAATCAAAGTCCGCATAGTTCGAATATAACATAGGGTGGGGTTTAACCCATAAATCCAACTAAGGTATTTCTCTTATATGTGTGTGAAGTGATAAACGTGATTCAAGTGTGAGAATGTGTAGTGACAACTCTCTTTTGGAATTTATAGGTAAACCCTCTTTTTCTAATTTTTGGTTTTTTAATGAAAATAAAGTATTTGTAATACTAATAACAAAGGCTTAACATTAAGGTATGTGATGTAATGAAATAAAGCGTTAAAGTAGAATTAAAATAACTAATGCCAAAATAAGAGAATTTAAAGATAAGGATGGAGAATTGGACCTCCTTATGAAGACTTGAAGTGGATCTTGATTGTATATGGGTTGATCTTGCTACGAGGGTATGGTGGTATGAGGATACGTGGGTAATTTACTAAATGGAGTATGAAAAGGATGGAATGGATGTGGGAAATGGGATTTTTAAGAAGGGAATAACTCTGAATTCGAGAGAATGTTCTCTGAATTGCTGAGAGAGATGTTCAGGGGTCTTCAGGGGTGCCTTTCAAAGTGAGGTCATGGACTCTATTTATAGGTCCAAGGGACGTGCCGATCGATAGGGTCCTTCACCTACCTATCGACATAGAACCCTAGATACACTGTGGATAGGCAGCGTCTTGGAGGTATCACTTAGCAGTCTAAGAAAGATTTTTTGAAACAACAATTGTAAAATGCGAGTCATAAGTTAGAATCGTGCAAGGGGTGGAGCATTGGAAAGAGAATTATAATACCTTTAAGAATCCATTGAGCCACTCCCGAGTTCGTGAGTTGAGCGAAGTCAAACACGACCTGAAAGTGCCCGTTGGTCACTAGACAGGAAATTTTTGGAGGAAAACGGATCGTTCGTTCGAATCGTAAGGTCGATTCGCACACAAGAAGGATCGTTTGAAAGGGTATTCAAATCCATTTGATATTTCATTTAGCTTCATTTGTTTCATAGTGTTAACCAAGGTCAAACAAGTCCCGCAAGCGCTCGGTGACCCTTCGGGGTAAAATGAGACGTTTGTCCGTACCACAAGGTTGATTCGTGCGTTGGTCAGATTGTTAGAAAGGGTATTAAGATACCTTCTAATATTCATTCAGATCCGTTCAAGCTGGAGAGTTGATCGGGTTCAAATGGGGCTCGAGAGCAATCAGTAGCCTTTAGATCAATTTTTAAAGTAAAACGAATCATTCGTCTATACCGTAAGGTCGATTCGAGCATGGGGCTGACCATTGAAAAGGGTATTCGGAGCCCTTCGAAGATTCATTTAGCTTCATTCAATCTGGAGAGTTGATCGGGGGCCTATAGACTAATTTTTAAAGTAAATCGAATCGTTCGTCTGTACCGTAAGGCCGATTCGTGCATGGGACTGACCATTGAAAAGGGGATTCGGATCCCTTCGGAGATTCATTTTGCTTTATTCAATCTGGAGAGTTGATCGGCGTCAAATGGGACTCAAGAGCGCTTGGTGGCCTACATATATGTTTTCGATAGTAAAATGGATCGTTCGTCCAAACATAAAGTCGATTCGCATACAGGACGAACCGTTAGAAAGGTAATTTAGATCCCTTCAAATATTCATTGAGATTTCACTTAAGGAAGGAAGTTGACCAGAGTCAATTGGGGACCGAGAGCATCGGTGGTCCCTAGATCGGTACTCGGAGTATGACCTAGGGTTTGTAGTGAACAAGTGAGTGCTAGGGACCTAAGAAGGTGTTAGGGTGTTCTAGGATGGGGTGTCTACAAAGAAAAAATGTACACATATTTATTTATACATTTTAATTACTTGTAAAATATTTTCAAAAGGATTTGGACTCTATCCCATAGCAAAATATTTTCAAAACTTTTAAGTTCTAGCAGCAGTGATGCCAGGCATGAGTACCCTTTCCAGGTTATCGGAGTTGCAGTAGCTATGGAGTGCTTGCAAAGATTGCTATAGTCGTTGTCTATCTTTGATATTCTAGATAGGATTCAATCATTTATCATTCGGGCATCTCTCCCAATGTTAGTTTTTATTTTGATTTATTTATTTCAGTTTTATTGGATTATTGTATTGAATTGCAAACCAATGGGTTATTCGGTTAGTGGATTTATAGTGCATTATTTAGATTGATCTATATAGTGGTATATATAATTATTTATTTGAATGAGTTATGGTGAATGATTTTATAGTTACAGGATTTTAATAAAGTTAAAATTGACACACAGCTTAATTAAATAATAAGTGGATAGTAATTAATTGGATTTTCAACAGTGATTATAAGAATGAGTGAAATGAGATTCCTTTTTATTTTAGTATATGGATGGTCAACCATTATTTTAATAAGTGGGTTGTCACATTATTAATAGCTAGTTACTAAATTTGGGGGAATTTTTATTGATTACATTTTTATTTATTGAATTGATTATTTTAATAAAAATAAAATTTGAAATGAAAATTCTGAATATTATTTACTATTCAAATGCGTATCATTCAAATAGTATTTACTATTCATATAGGATGCTAAATAATAATTACTATTCAAATAGTATTCAGTACTGACATGTGATGCTAAATAGTAATTAGTATTTAAATAATACTTACTATTCATATAGGATGCTAAATAGTAATTACTCTTAAAATAGTATTTACTATTTACATAGGATACTAAATAATAATTATAATTCAATAATTTAAAATAAATTGATTAGCATAGAATGCCATTCTTAAACCAACATTTTTCTTCATTCTTTTCTTCATTCTCTACTACCATTCTCATTTCAATACACAACTCAACCCAAAATTTAATTTATTTTTCACCTAAATTATACCATTACATCTAAACAAATTATACTATTTTATTCTAACGAGGCAAGATAATTCTACTATCTCCTCAAATGAGATAAATAATATTTTCTTCCTAAAGATTTTTTCATATAAATTCCAAAATTCATGTAGGGATAATTAGGGTTTATCTTGTTTTGACCACACCTTTATAAATTCTAATTTTTGGTGAATAAATTAAGGAATCTGATTCATGAAATTAATTACTTAATTAATTTACACTAATTTCAGACAATTGTATTAGATTATGAATTGTACATTCTTGGTATGATTTAAATATTAAATCTAACATTGAATGAATTATATGTGTTGGAAATTATTAAAGTAAATTAAATTTGTATCTTATTATGTTAAATCTTATTTACTTTTGGAATTGTGGTGGTAATAAATATTAACTTCTTCATTTTTAAGTTTATGAATTATGTTAAAGGTCTAAGATAGTCTCGAATTTTTTTAAAATAGTAATTATGCTTAGAAAATTATGAAACTACATAGTCTTATGTAGTTTTAACCAAATCCCAAAAAGGTCATTTAGAACCTAAAAAATAAGAAAAATCGGAGTAGGTATATTTATCGACATGTAGTAACGTTATAGAAAAGTGAATTTTTTAATCCTTGTAGAAGACCTACATTGAGACGTTTCGCGAATTTTTGTAGGAATTCATGTTTGGACAACTTTTATGTTTTAAGTTTTCCCAAAATTCAATTATAATGGGACCATATTAATAAATTATTATTCAGACAGCATAATACTTGCAACATCCTAATGCCTACAATCCTAATTTATGGGCATAGAAAAATATGACTAAAATGTATTTGTTTTATGTGATGTGAGCGGAATAAAATTCTTCTTTTTGATTTTTGTCAAGAATCTATGCCTCACCCCCTTCCTTATAAAAGTAGTATAATATTTAGAAATAATTTAAGAAAATTTGAGAACTTAAACAATATAAAAGATGTTGGAAGACATTATATTGATGTATGGAATTTAAATTATAAAATTATATTTAGAGTGGAATAATATTACTATTATGCTGATAACCATACGCATGTGTCTACTTTTATTATATTGTTATTATGGATATGTTGGGTGGATAAGGTTGGTTCCGTATTGTGGGGCTTGGTGACTTCAAAAGGGACTGGGTTCCAGACATGGTTACGATGATTTTATTATTGGTGGTGTTTGAGGTGGATAAGGTGAGGTTGGATTTGTTGATGGGGATTTATTTATGTTGTGAATTGCATTTTATTTCACATGCATGAGGCGCTAAATATGCCTGTGAGCCTTATTTATCAATGAAATATTTAAATTGATATGTTACTATAAGATGTGTTATGTGTTGTGAGCCTCTCAACAAATGGAGGGCTAGTCTCAGTTAATATATTTATATAATAGTTAATTTAATAACTATAGAATTATTATTTATACTCATGATTGATGGTTTTACTACTTGAGTGTGTAGCTACTATCTTGTTGCGATAGGCCTAATCTGTCACGTTATTTCATGTGCTCTAGCATACCTTTTTCGCTTGAGTACACTGTCTTTCATTCTAGTCGACATCGAGTTCTGGACATATGTGTGTTGAACCTACTTTAGTTCTATTTACTTTACAGTAGAGAGATACGAAGTTTACTGTATTACTAGTATTTGTACTCAGATTTGTAGACAATATGATTTTGGGGGATATGATATGCATTAGTTTTTGTCAGACGGTTTTTACTTTACATAGAGGTTGTGACTGATTCTATCTATATTATATGATCAATTAAGGATTTCTTATATCGCTCTCTATTTTGATTTATCCTTATTCATTTATTCTTATCTTATGTTGAGGATGATATTTAGATTGAATTGACAAAGTGTTTTCTTTAATACATAGACTTAGTCAACCTAATTATTAAAAATTACTGGTGTCACAGAATAGTCCTGAAAACATTTGTCCTACATAATTAAAAAAGTTGACGACTTTTGGTCCTATATTTAATGACAGTGATTTCGATGGGGAGGATATCAATAGTTGTGTTTAAGAGTATATCATTGGTTCTTTCATTGAAAATAAATCGTCCCATAAAGAACTTCCTTTATGGGAGGACTAAATTCACTCATATTCAATTTTAAGAAACTATCATTTAAGGGTCTCGAGAATACCAGATGTCGTGATTAGAATCCATCGGATGGGGGGGACCAGGATGACATGAAGAAGTCATAACTTCACATTTCAATAGGAAGTACAGGCACTTGATCCTATTTTTAAAAATACATTTGTAGTCAATCTCATGTTATTGTTTTTTAGTTGTTAATCTTGTTTTAACAAAATTAGTACATGTGTCATTCTCTACAAAAATGAAGAGAGGTGTTATAGGTAGTTTAAGGCAATTTTGACGGTTATTTGACTTAGTAAAATTTTTAAAATACTTGAAATTGGAGCCTGCTAAATCTTTAAAAATGGGACTGAAGCCTAAATCTCTGTTCTCAAAAACCAATGGAGACTGTGGGGTTTATGTGAAAACACCTCTCCCATTTAATATTATTAACTTGAGAATATTTTGAAAAACTATTCATTGAATTCTAAATTCTCAAATTAAATCCTTAGTAATTTCTCAATTTACTTATACAAATTAAATTTAGTGATCTCACTATTTTAATTTTCCAAAAATAAAATTATTCTTGAATTAAAATAAAACTTGAAGATCACAAGTTAATTTATATTTTTTTTATTAATTACCTAATAAAATTCAATTTAGAAAAGGATAAATAAAAATAGGATATTTTAGAAGACAAAAAATGTTTAAGAAATAGATGGGGAGATGATGGAAGTATACATTGGCGATATGCTCGTTAAAAGCAAGAGCAAGGATGACCACCTTAATGACTTGGCAAAAACTTTTGAAATTCTCAGGCGCTATCGGATGAAGCTCAATGCAAGAAAATATTAATTTGGGGTCCACTCAAAAAATTTCCTCGGCTACCTAGTCATCAAGAGAAAGCAAACCTTAACCAGATAATAGCAAGCAATAAAGTTTAGCCATCAAAGATGCTATGAGAGATTAAAACACTAACTGGGATGCTTGAATATCTGAATCGTATCATCTCTAAGTCGTTCGAGCATTGCAGACCGTTTTTTCAACTGCTAAAGAAGGAAAGAGGCCTCACCTGGAATGACAAATGCTCAAAAGCACTTGAAAAAATCAAGTCTTATCGATCAAACCTCCACTGTGAGGCATTCCAGATCTAGGGGATCCTCTCTAACTCTACCTAGAAGTTTCAAGCCACGCAGTCAGTCCAACCCTGGTCTGTGAGAAAGAAGGCAGACAATTCCCCGTTTACTATGTCAAATACGCTAATACGCTCTTGGATGTCGAGCAGTGCTACCTTCCACTGGATAAGTTAGCCTAATCATTGGTCATCGCACATGTAAAGTTAAAGTATTACTTGTAGGCTCATTCCATCGTAATCATCACATCCTTCACTCTTAAAATTGATATGCGTAAGGCTGACCTACCTGGACGCATGTTCAAGTGGTCAATCAAACTCAGGAGATTTTATATACATTATCATCCAAGGATATCAATCAAGGGGCATGTGTTGGCAGATTTCATAGATGAATTTTTCGGGGAAGAAGTTGAAAGATCATCACTTGATCAATCCTGGAAATGGATATTGTATGTGGATGGTGCCTCCAACTCTAAAGGGGATGGAGTAAGGATTATACTCGTAACACCGAAGTATGCCATAATCTATCAAGAAATCAGATCGGGCTTCAAATCCTCCAATAATAAAGCCGAGTACGAAGCCCTCATAGCTGAACTGCATAAATCTCACTTGCAGGGAGCAAACCACCTTAAAGCGTATTGCTATTCAATGTTGGTGTCCAACTAAATCACTGGAGACTTCAACGCCAAGGATGAGAGGATGGAAACATACCTATAGTTGGTTCAATATTTCATATCAAAATTTGAAGAAGTCCACATCCAGTAGTTCCCCCGGGGGTATAACAGCCAAATTGATGCATTAACAGCCCTAAGCTTAGCAGTGGACTCAAATATAAGGAGAATAATTCAAGTGAAATTCCTCGACAAGCTTAGCAACATGAAGACAGTGGTCTCCAAGCACGTTCTCACCATAAAACATAGTCTGAGCTGGATGGATACAATAAATCTGTTGAACGATACCTTATTGCTCGATAAAAAAAAAAGTTCATCAAGTCAACGTAAAAGCTACACGGTTCTACCTTAGACCTAGGGAAAACTCTATAGAAGATCCTTCATAAGCACTTACCTTCAATATGTGCTTCCAAAAGATATCGACCAATTTATCTATGAGCTACATGATGGGATTTATGGGAGCCATGCAGGAGGAAGGTCTCTTACTTTTTGATCAATCACAGAAGTATATTGGTAGCCATATATACAGAAAGACGCAAATACTTACATCAAGAAGTGTGAAAAGTGCTAAAAGTTCTCCCCCGTGCTTCTTTAACCATCCAGCAACCTGAAGTCTCTAACTAGTCCACGGTCATTCGCACAGTAGGGGTTGGATATTATAAGGCGACTCCCAATAGCACCAGAAAATCACAAGTACTTACTGGACAGCACAAATTATTTCAAGAAGTGGATGGAAGTAGAGCCATTGGCAAACATTAGAGACACTGATATGATCCGATTCATCTAGAGGAATGTCATAACTTGTTTTGGGGTATCCATGACAATAATTATAGAGAAATGAATAAAGATTGAAAACGTACTTTTCTAATGTTCTATTGATGATCATGGAATCAAAAGCCATTTCAGTTCGATGGCCTACCCCCAGATAAATGGCCAAGCAGAGGCATTTAATAAAACAATGCTTGAAGGCTTGAAAAGGAGGTTGGAAAGATAAAAACGAGCTTGGGTGGATGAGCTTCCCCCACAATCTTTGGGCATATTGAACTACACCGAGGAGACCTAATGTGGAAATGCCATTCGCTCTAACTTATAAGGTGGAAGTTGTAATTTCCATGGGAGCTTGTTTGCCAATCATGAGGACTATCATTGTCGAGTAAGGTTTGAATGACGAAGCTATGAGCATTGAACTCGACTTGGCAGAATAACGGGGGGAACAGACCATGATAAAACTAGCCTCCTGCTAACAGTAGTTAGCCAAGAAATAAAATAAGGGAGTCAATCCGATAAAATCCCATGTCAGGAATTATGTCCTTAGAAAAGTCCTCAGTAGTGCTAAAAAATCTTCGAACGGTAAATTAGGACCTAACTGGGAGGGAGCATTCAAGGTGATAAGAGACGACATGCATGGTGCCTATAATTTAAAAATAATGGAGGGCAAAGATATACCTGGAGCATGGAATGTAGCTAATCTAAAGAAGTTTTACTTTTGAATTTATTTCTAGTATAGTTATTTTTTGAAAAATTTTATTTCAGAACTTATAATGCTCGTAGTTTGATTTAACATCTTTAATAAAAGACCAAGTGGTTCACTCAATTACTAAGCATTGTTCCAAAATGGCAGGCATACATTTTAAATTAATGATCGCAGTGTTATTCAATATTACCTTAATTTAATTACAATTGCAAATTAGGTAATTACTATTAAACTTAAGATATTCACGTGTTCGTCATAAAAAATACAAAGACCTCATAAATTTCTCAGGCAAAGAAAAGACTTATGAAGAATCCTTAGGCATTTAATGAACTTGACTTTGGTTGAATAAAATCCGAAACGGACGGATGGCCTTTAAACTATGTGCATTTTTTCCATAGTCTATTCTAGGCTTAATATAGTGTGACGACGCGACCTAAAAGGTAAGATAAGATAATAAATACATGCTCGATATAATAAAATGAAAAAACGCAACATATTGGTATTGAATAGACAACTTGTTACAATAAAAGTTATAGGTTACATAAATGTCATTTATAAAGGCAAAAGCCCAAAAAAGATGAACATGCTATGATTGGTTGGAGAGAACTGAGGCCACAGCTCTTCTTTCATTATTGTTAGTATCGGGTCAGAACTCATCCAAATTAACGTAAGAAGATAAATAACTCTTGGCAAGCTGAAGAGGAACAGCATCTAAAAGCACCAAGTTCTCTTCACTGCCAAAGGGTGGATGACGATAAACTGGACAATCAACTTGGTACACATACCAAAGTTGAGAGTCCTTTGGAACTTTTAAATATCCTGAGGCATTCACCCAGCCATGGTTATAAGACAAAATATTTACTTCCTCTAGCCTAGCAGGGGCATCTGCCCAACTTTCCTCAGAACCAGCCGATCACGCTGCTCGAGGACCCATTATGAACAGATAACGCAGCTTAATAATATGATGACTAAGGCCCATCACCATAATATGGGCTCTTTGGCCGTTGTCCTTGTCTTTAGAGAGTTTCTTTTTTAGGTCATCATTCTTAATTGGGAGAAGGGCCCCAACATCTTTAGTGTCCTTTGCCACAACCAGCTAGGCCTTTAAGGAATTCACCTCCTCCTGCATGAGGGTACTTACATCCCTCAAGTCCTTCGCATCGTCTTTTAACTTGGTCACCAAGTCAGACTAGTCTTTGTAGGTAATCGTCATCTTCTTAATGGCCTTGTGAACATAGACAAATGCTCAGCGAGCTTGGGCACTTACATCTGGCCAAGGAGGACATCTAAGTTTCCAGTAAAAGAAGGAATGTCCTCGCTAAAGTTTAAGTAAAAAGAAAATAATGAAATATTTAGCAAAAAGTCTAGATAATATTGCAATTCACAAAAAGAATTTTTTTATTGATATCACCGAAAATGGGTAAACCCCTTACAAACAGAGATCAAAAGGAAGATATAAAAGCATATGAGGATAATCAACCCTAGATAAAGTTTCTTTGCTTTTCACATATTCCTCTCTCTTCGAGGCCTTGCCTTTGGAAGAAGTATTAGCACCCTGATTGACCGAGGCACCTATGGTGGCCTCCTCATCAGCCTTTGCTAGAGAACTTAGATTATGCTCGTCAAAAAGTTCCAAGTTGACAGGGACGTTCACCCTCATTAAGGCAGTATCCCATTCTTTATTAAATATGGACTTCCAAATGAAGTCCAATTGGCGCTTGGCGTCCTCAAAGGCCTCAGTATAACCTTTGTCATAACTTTTCTAGTTGGTTGGGAGAGATCTTTAGCCTTTTTTATTAAACGATTGCATTCGGACTTCAGCGGGTCCATTTCAACCTTTAGCTGATCACGATCATTCTTTAGTGTGCTAACAGCATCACTGGTGGAATTCTTCTTATTATCATAAGCCTTCTTGACATAGGTAAGTCCTTGATACTTTAACAGAGCCTCACTCAGCTTGTCATTAATTTTGGATTGATCTAGTCAACTGTCCAAAATATAAACAGAATTTGTCACAAACTGCAAACAAACAAATAAGGGACATATTAGTAACACAAAAAAGGTATCCAACCACTTCAAAGAAGAATGAAAAAATAACCCTTGACTTACCGGAGATAATGCTTAAGCACCATGGGATGTCAGTTGCTCGTAATATAGCTATTTGATTTGCTCACGATCAGTGGCGAGCAAAGCTCCCTTCAACAAATCATAGGCCAAGAAAGGATTCTTAGACACTGACATCACCTATGAGCACCTCACAGATGAGGGGGAACCACCCTTCTTAGAGCGCTGAGGAGGCATGATATCCTTATCCTTTTTATTTTTCTCTCAGACTGATAAGTCCGAGTTAGTGGCCAAAGCGCCTTCATTCTCAATTCTTTTTAAGGACTCGGTTTTGGGGGAGGAGGAACCAACATCATCATCTTCGATCAAGAGGATTATCTTCTTGGGGTATTGAATCCTCTTCCTCAATAGGGATGGACTGAACATCTCATTATTCAAATGAAGAAGAAGCATAAGCTTCCTCACTTGGTAAAGAAAGTGGAAGATTAAAAATGTTGTCTACTGGTCGAGCTCTGAAGCTACCAACATAGATCTTGTATTCGAGTAGGAAAGAGGCGAAATGAGGATGATAACCATCTGGAACTAAGGGTTCCCTCAATTTCTAAACTTCTAGCATCTCTTCCCTCTTTATATGGGAGATAGGGGGGCCTTTCTTCTTCGATCAGCTGCTCGGAAAAAGAAAAGACGAAACAATATTAGTCCCCACTTAAAAGAAAATTCGTGATAGACATAAAAGCAAAGTATTAACCTATATCACTCCCCCATTCCGGGCACAGAACCCCACGGTACTATTTGCCCTCTGGGAGAGGAGGATGTTACCAATTGCGAGCAATAAAATAGGAAGGTTAACTACCAGTATGCTATCAGCCTTCCTCGCTTTCAGGTACAAAATACCATCTGTCGTAAGGGACCAGCAATAACAATACCTAGTTTCTGGGATCCCTAGGTTGATCCCATATAGTTCATTAATCCTATTAACCCCATTAATAATCCGTCATGTATTTGGAGCACACTGGGCGGGGACAACATCAAAAAATTCATAGAACTCTAGAAAAAGTTAATTTGGGGGAAATGTTATTCCCCCTGAACTACTGATAGAGTGTGAATCCAGTGGTCAACATCAACTACAATGCAGTTTCTAGGCATGGAGGCACAATCGATTGTGACCCAAGAAGGGATTGGATAGGTTTTTCTAAAATCCTCTATATTCTTCACATGAAGAGTATAAACTATTTTCATAGAAGAAAAGAATAAACGGAGAATACATAGAGGATACAAGTAGAAAAGAGATATAAAGATGGAAAAGCAAGAGGAGACAAAGAGAACTTACAGAACAAAATAAGAGAATAGAAGCTTCAGATAGCCTTTGGAGTAGAATTGGAGGGAAAAACGATGGTACAGAGTTTTAAACAAGTGAATATCGAGTTATAACAAATCAATCATAATGAACAACACTCAAGATGGATTTTGGCGGTTCAATTTTTTCATGGACCAGAGTACCCCTGTAGATTTCAAATAATCACGAACGTATCCGAGCATGCATCTTAAGATTTAGATTTAACTTGGGACTACAAAGGATTTAAAATTCTTTGGCCCATCTTTGAAGTATTTATAGGCAATTGTGGGGGCCTAACTTTCGAAAACCCAAACAAGCCCACCATGCTGCCCCAATCAAATTCATTGTTGCATGGATAATCACAAAAGCTTATCACGTGGATAATTAAAGACTCGGCTAGTTACCTAAATTCTCGGACGAGATAAACAAGAATCACCAACTGGCCAATAAAGAGCTAGGAGAGTTTCTTATACGACTCAACTACTTTTTACTGTTATAAATGCAACCGTCACCTGGGGGTAAAGGGGAATGTAATTTCAAACCTCTAAGAAATCCCTCTGTTGACATAGGTTGTTGCTAAACCACGCAAATATTGTGTATAGTGATCGTTTTCTTTCCTCTTTTAATATCCTTACTTTCTAGAAATATTTAATTGTGATTTCTTATACTCATACTAAATATTAAATCAGATTAAATGCATCAATTTAAAGTTCATTCAGACATAAGAAAAACATATATTTTCACATTCATATTTTAGAATTCAAATTATAAATTTCAAATTCAGATTTCATATTCATATATAAACACAAAAGCAACCTTAGAATACATATTAGCAAATTGTTCATGTAATCAATATAACTAATGATGTTATGTCTAAACTAGGGATAATAATAATAATAATAATAATAATAATAATAATAATAATAATAATAATAATAATAATAATAATAATAATAATAATAATAATAATAACAAATGTTTAAGCAAGTTTACAATGACGCTGAACTTTATACAAAAGCATCCATGTTTGGAAAAAAAATGAAAAAAAAAAAGTAAAAGCTCAAAAATGATATTGTAAAAAATAACTCCTCTATCCCAAATTAATAGTCCACTATTTCTTTTTTAGTGTCCCAAATTAAGGGTTCACTTTTCTTTTTTTGGACAAAATCAATTAATTATGTTCCACAGTAGTGAATTAGAGTTCATGGCATCCATTGATTGCTTGTAGGATTAATCTATACAAAATAAAGATATTGACTTTTAATTTGGGACAGAGGGAGTAGCTTCGTTGCTAATCTTCCATTCTGATTATAAAAAAAAATCAGCCCGCTATTTGGTCTCAAATTAGAAATATATGATTATGTGGTAATCAAAGTATGTTTGAGACCCACTATTTATTCATGTGAATTTCAAATAAGCAGTTGATTCCAACCTGATCCCTAAGAGTATCTTGAACGCAAATGTTAATTTTTATTTTTCTAGATGTATTATAAGATCATGATTGGGAATCTTATGTGGTAATGGCATAAAGAAGATTAATTTACACTTGATCTATAAATATTAATTTCTCCCATGCAAATGTTAAATTATAGTGGTGATTTTGACTTTGATTTCTATAAATCCTATGTCGTTGGAGCTCATTTGAGGCAGAACTCATTTGAAGGTCCATTTCACGTTATGTATACTCATTATTATCACATAACTAGTGCCATTCCTTATTAGAGAAAAACTCGTTGTCACATCATTTTCGTATTTATTATAATGAATTGTATTAAGTTTTGAGAAAATTATATTTAAGTTCCATTTGTCAGGTCAACATACATATAAGTCCTATTGACTTTTCAACAACCATATAGGTCCTATTCCAACTTTTTAGGGAATTTTTTCACAATTTTACCATTTTTATAACCAATCATCTCTAACTTCCTTCAGGAAGTTACATAAGTGGTTGGACTTTTTTTTTAATCTTAAAATGATCATGACTTTTGATTCACAAATTTATTTTTTGCAAAATTAGTATTTTTGAAATTTGCTCGACGAGATCTATCAAACAAGATCCATGAAGCCTATAAAATTCAAAGAAAAAAATTATACAAACAGTAAACTTTACTATATGCACTAGAATATGAAATAGTTTTATATATGTGACATTTTCACAAATAGACGGTAACATTTACTATGGTAATATTACGCATTATATATATATATATATATATATATATATATATATATATATATATATATATATATATATATATATCCGGTGAATCCAAACCCTCTTTTTCTAAAATTACCTTATATTTAAAAGTCCGCGCTAGCGGCATCCAATCCTTACCCCCATTGTTGGAGCTTCAACAACCTTCATCAGAGCTCCGATTTAGGGTGGAAAAGGGTGGCATGTGGTGCCGCTGGTGCGGACCTTTAAAAATAAGAGACTTTTGAATAAATGGATTTTGGATCCACCAGAGTGGCATGAGGTGTCGCTGGCGCGGACCTTTGAAAATAAGAGACTATTGGATAAATGGCATTTGGATCCTCCGGAGCACCGGTTTGGGGTGAGTAGGGGTGGCATTAGGTGTCGGTGGTGCGGGCCTTTAAAAATAGGAGCATATTATATATATATATATATATATATATATATATATATATATATATATATAAGGTGCCGCTGGCACGGACCTTTGAAAATAAGAGACTATTGGATAAATGGGGATTTGGATTCTCCGGAGCGCTAATTTGGGGTGAGTAGGGGTGGCAGTAGGTACCGGTGGCGTGGACCTTTAAAATAGGAGCATATAGGATATATATATATATATATATATATATATATATATATATATATATATATATATATATATATATTGTGTAATGTGATAGCACAGTAAATGTTATTGTTTATGAAAATATCATAGATATTAAACTTTACTGTATATACCAGAAAATGAAATAATTTTATATCTACGACATTTTCACAAACAATAACACTTACTGTGTTAATATATTTATGAAATAGTTTTATATATATAACATTTTCACAAACAGTTGCATTTACTGAGTTAATATTACACATATATATATATATATATATATATATATATATATATATATATATATATATATATATATATATATATATATATATATATATATATAAACGGTAGATCCAAACCTCTTTTTTTCGAAATTACCATATTTTTAAAGGTTTGAGCTAGCGACATTCAATCCCCACCACTACCCACCCCCATTGTCGGAGCTTCAACGACCTTTATCAGAGCTATGATTTGGGGTGGGTAGTAGTGGCATAGGGTGCCACTGGCGTGGACCTCTGAAATTAAGAGAATATTAAAAAAATGGAGTTTGGATCCACCAGAGCTCTGGTTTGGGGTGAATAGGGGTGGCATTAGGTTAGGTTTATATCTATAACATTTTCACAAACATTAACATTTACTGTATTCATATAACACAGTATATATATATATATATATATATATACACGATGGATCCAAACCTCTTTTTTCTGATATTATCTTATTTTTAACGGTCTGCGCTAGCGGCATCCAATCCACACCACCACCTACCCCCATTGCCGGAGCTCCAACAATCTTCATCAGAACTCTGATTTGAGGTGGCATGGGATGCCGATGTAACATTTTCACAAACAGTAACATTTATTATTTGTGAAAATATTACAGATATAAATCTAACCCAATGCTACCCCTACTCACCCCAAACCGGAGCTCCGGTGGATCCAAAGCCCATTTATTCAATATTCTCTTATTTCCTAAGGTCCGCGCTAGCGGCGCTCCATGTCACCCCAAATCAGAGTTTTGATGAAGGTTGTTGGAGCTCCAACAATGGGGGTGGGTAGTGGTGGGGATTAAATGCCGCTAGCGCGGACCATTAAAAATAAGACAATATCATAAAAAAGAGGTTTGGATCCACCGTATATATATATATATATATATATATAGAGAGAGAGAGAGAGAGAGTTAGGCTCTACAACATACCTCATTAAACATACCTATTTTTTTTAAATAGTAAAAAAAAAATTAAGTTAATATTTTTATATGGGTTCATGATATTTCAATGTGCCCCAATAAAAATATTCAGACCAAAATAATGCATTTTGATATTTTTAAAAAATAGGTAAAAAAATTGGCAGTTTTAATGGGTAAAAACTGACAGTTTTTCGGCCTATTTTTTTAAAATAATAAAAACCATTATTTTCAATTGATTTTTTTTATAGGGTCACATTGAAATATCATGAACCCATATAAAAAATATCATCTCAAAATTATTTTTTTTACTATTTTAAAAAAAGGGTATGTTGTTAGGAGGTATGTTGGAGAGCCTGATTATATATATATATATATATATATATATATATATATATATATATATATATATATATATATATATATAGAGAGAGAGAGAGAGAGAGAGAGGAAGGCTCACCTATATCATAATGTATACATCACATCTAGTTCTAGGCCCTAAGAAATATTTTTTTCCAAAATTTTTATTTTTTCCTTGAAATTAACCTTCTAATCAACCCATATTCAAAAAATTAAGTCAAAATACATTTTGTAACTATTTTTAAAAAATTCAAAAAAAACTGCTGGCGCAGACCCTTATAAATAAGGTATTTTTGAGCAGTTTTTTGTGGATTTTTTAAAAATGGCTATAAAATTTATTTTGACCTAATTTTTTCAACATGGGTTTATTGGAAGGTTAATTTCAAGAGAAAAATAAAAAAATTTGAAAAAATCGTTTTTAAGGGGCTACAACTAGGTGTGATGTATGGATGATGTATAGAGCGTGATGTAGGTGAGCCTTCTCCTATATATATATATATATATATATATATATATATATATATATTGTGTTATAACACAGTAAATGTTATTGTTTGTGAAAATGTTACAGATATAAAATTAACCCAATGCCAACCCTACTCACCCCAAATCGGAGCTCCGGAGGATCCGAACCCCATTTATCCAATAATCTCTTATTTCTTAAGGTCCGCGCCAGAGGCACCCCATGTCACTACAAATCAGAGCTCTGATGAAGGTTGTTGTAGCTCTGACAATGGGGGTGGGTGGTGGTGGGGATTGGATGCCGCTAGCGCGAATCGTTAACAATAAGGCAATATCAAAAAATGGTTCGGATCAGCCGTATATATATATATATATACTGTGTTATAACACTGTATATGTTACTGTTTGTGAAAATGTTACAGATATAAACCTAACTCAATGCCAACCAACCCGGAGCTCCAATTGATCCAAACCCCATTTATCCAATGTTCTCTTATTTCCTAAGGTCCACGCCAGCGGCACCCCATGTCACCCCAAATCAGAGCTCTGATGAATGTTGTTGTAGCTCCGACAATGGGAGTGGGGGGTGGTGGAGATTGGATGCCACTAGCGCGAACCGTTGAGAATAAGATAATATCAGAAAAAAGAGGTTTGGATCCACCGTATATATTATATATATATATATATATATATATACTATGTTAACACAATAAATGTTACTGTTTGTGAAAATGTTACAGATATAAACCTAAACCAATGCCAACCCTACACATCCCAAATCGAAGCTCTGATGAAGGTTAATACATAGAGTGGACCTTTAAAAATAAGACGATATCGAAAAAAATGGTTTGGATCCACTGTGTGTGTGTGTGTGCGTGTGTGTGTGTATACTATGTTTGCACAGTAAATATTATTGTTTGTGAAAATGTTACAGATATAAACATATTTCTCTTTCTCGTGCATACAATAAAGTTTACTGTCTGTGTAATTTCTTTTCTTTGAAATTATATAGGCTTCATGAATCTTGTTTGATAGATCTCGTCGAGCAAATTTCAAAAATAGTAATTTTGCGAAAAATGGATATGTCAATTAAAAGTTATGATCATTTGAATATTAAAAAAAAAAGTTCAACCACTTATGTAACTTCCTCAAGGAAGCTACGGATGGTTGGTTTTGAAAGGGTAAAATTGTGAAAAAAAAAAAGTTCCAAAAAATTAGGAGTAGGATTTATTTGTAAGGGGAAAACATGGTGGGACTAGAATGTCTAAAAAAAGGTCTAATAGAATCTAAATGTTATTGCCCCTTAAGTTTTTTCTGGGAAAAAAAGGGGAAAAACTCATTGCTTATAAATCCCTTAGCAATTCACATTAGCTTCGGAGATGCTCCAATCTTTGGCTATATACTACTTTTTTTCCAATAAGAAAGGAGCAATCTCATTACATGACGTTAATACCAAATACTCCAACATTAGTGTTAAAAAATCACAAAATCCATTATTATCAATTGTTAAGAAACTAAAAATCACCAAATCCATTATTATCACTTGTAAAGAAACTCTATTGCAAATGTCTCCTATAATATTTTTGGGCATAGAATCAATCATTTTCATTGCAAAAATGTTATTCTTACCACCATATGTGGTAAGAAATCCGGTAAGTGTATCAATACTCTTTCCATAGATACTAAGACAAATACACAAATAATATTCAAGTCAAAAGACAATAATTAAGAAAGGACCAACCTCATCACATTATAGTAAGAAATCCATAAATATCATTAGTAAAGAAACAATATTGCACATATGTCACCTATAATATCTGTGGGTATATAGTATACAAAGTTCAGTCATTAATAACAACCAAATGAACAATCCAAAGTGACATTACCAGTTAATGCTGCAGCCACAATTGGAGAGCACATTCAACCATCAATGCATTTAAACCCACTAAAAATACACAACCATATTCCAAACAAGATAGAACACACAACCAAATCCATTAACACCACCCAAACTTGTTTCTTCCAAATTTCCTTCCCCTTATGATATCCCTCATCAACCTCAAACAAAAGAGGAAATTCCCTTGTCAAAATAACATCATCCACAGTCATATCCACCATGTCTTCCTTCTCACCGAAAATACTCCTCCTCTTTTTCTTCTTCCTAAAGCTCTTAGAACAAACCTTCATAAATCTCTCATTAGATTCTTGTTTCAATATTACTCTAAGAGAATGAGGAATTTCCATTTTCATGTCCAACGATGACGTTAAAAGTTGATGAAAAATAGGATTAAATTCTCCTTGGAAACAATTGTTATGTCTACTATTTATAAATAACAATTGTACAGAATTATGAATTATTAAATAATTACAGAAATAAAAACAGAATTACAGAAATGAAACACTTACTTGAATTTGCAGAAATAATGAAAAGAATTAAAGATAAATCCGAGCCCTGTTATGAACAGTTTCCTTAAGACAATTTATTCCCTCCAATGTGCTCCGAGGTTGATGAATATTGTCTCCCAAGATAGAACGGATTTTCCAATTAATTATGTAGCACAAGACAATAATTAATTGCAGCGAACTCAAATTCTGTGTTCCATACTCAACAACAATGCAACAGATGCTATGCAGAAAAAGAATTTTCTGAAGATAATATGACAGGAAATTTCAGGAAGGAAAATGGCAGCAATTTTGGAGGAGGGAAAATTTTCTTATTTAAAAATGGAGGGAGGCATCTGTATTTATAGCAAAATAGGTGACGGTTGGCAAATAACTGCCAAAACAGTTAAACGAAATTAACTGTTGACTGTTGACAATAACTGCCAACAGTTTATTAATTAATTAATTAATTTCATAATTAATTAATAATTAAAGCCCAGAAAGTTAAATAAATTCGGCCCAAAATTTTAGGAGATTTTTATAAGCCCAAGCCCAAGCCCGAACCGAGCCGAGCCGAGCCGGACGGACGGACGCGCGCGCGCGTGTGGACTTTTGACCGAAAGTCAACCCGTGCATAGCTTAGGTCATCTCCCCTTCAAAGAGTTGGGATACCCCCAAGGCATCCAAGCCTTAGTCCATACTTGGGGTGTTATTAACTCATCAAAATTCCACTACTCTTCCAATGTGGGACAAGAGTAAAAACACACTCAATTCATTAACTTTCATTGCTTTGTGAGTCACTTTGGGGACATAATTATCATTCATAACTTATTGAAATTGGACATATGAATATACTACGTTAATCTCCTTGCGGAGGTGAACGCGTTCGTATATGGTCCCACAATTTTCGTAGTGTGGGTCCCACCTAAATTTGAGCTCAAAGTTGCTCAAAATTCTGTCCAGAAAATTCTGGACAGCTTTCTTAAAACCCATTTAAGTCCAATTTTTCCAACAATCCCCCACATGAATGATATACCGCTATAAATAAAACAAATCAGATGCTAATGCAGATGCTAACACAAGTTGAGTAAAACTGAAAACTTATTGCATCAGGAGAAGTAGCCTAGTGGCCTTGAACTTTCCTTAGTGATATACTATCGGATTTACTTGGTTAATCAGTAGACTTCACGTCCTTGAACCGTCAACCGTTTTTGTAAACCTAGACAACAGTATTCACACAACAATTCTTCAACACAGTTGGTTCTCACGTTTGTGTTCATTTTGGCCGTGAACACCACTTGGTTCCGCAAGTATTTTAGAGAATATGCCTTTCATTATTCTCATAGAAGTGGCCCCCTTCTTACTCACGTAGGTGACTTCCATAAAGAGTATTCTGCAATACCCCACTTAGACGTACTAAGATATAGATGTCATTAAAAGCATAACTTATCCTAATTTCGCGGCAGATATGCACTGTCTCATCTTTGGAATGGATAGGATTAAATATCCTCCAGTGCTTACTGAATACAATGTAGTTCGGTTTGCCCATTGAACCTAGATCTTGGGATCTCCAGTCAGCTAGGTTGGGTTGCCACTATATTGATTCTTATTTATTTATAGGCTTTAGACCCATTCCTCTCGATGATCTTTCAACTTGCTCTCGGTTTAAACCTTTCGTTAGTGGATCCGATATATTATCTTTTGACTTTACATAGTCAATTGAGATAATTTCGTTTGAGAGAAGTTGTCTAACGGTATTGTGTCGACGACGAATATGTCGTGACGTTCCGTTATACATGTGATTTTGTGCCCTTCCAATCGCTGATTGGCTATCGCAATGTATACATATTGCGGGCACAGGTTTAGACCAATTTGGAACATCCTCTAAGAAATTTCGAAGCCATTCGGCTTCTTCTCCAGCTTTGTCTAGTGCAATGAATTCAGATTCCATTGTCGATCTAGCAATGCACGTTTGTTTTGAGGATTTCCAAGATACGGCTGCACCTCCGAGGGTAAACACATACCCACTCGTAGACTTAGAGTCTTTTGTATCAGATATCCAATTTGCATCGCAATGTCCTTCAAGAACAGCTGGATATTTTGAGTAATGCAATCCATAGTTTTGAGTATATTTTAAATAACCCAAAACTCTCAATATTGCTTTCCAGTGATCTCTTCCTGGATTACTCGTAAATCGACTTAGCTTACTTATTGAGTATGCTATGTCCGGTCGCGTACAGTTCATGATATTCATTAAACTGCCGATAATACGAGAATATTCTAGTTGAGATATGCTTTCACCATTATTTCTTGCTAGATGTAAATTTACATCTACAGGTGTCTTGGTAGGACTAATATCATACTTCTTGAATTTTTCAAGTACTTTCTCAATGTAATGAGATTGAGATAATATAAGTCCATCCGATGTTCTAGAAATTTTAATTCCTAATATAACATCGGCGATTCCCATATCTTTCATGTCAAATCTACTACTCAACATTTGTTTTGTAGTTTTGACAATTTCCAAGTTACTACCCATGATAAGCATATCATCAACATAGAGGCATACAATGACATATCCATTATGAATGTATTTAAAGTAAACACATTTATCGCATTCATTAATTTTGAAACCATTTGATAACATTGCATTATCAAATTTTTCATGACATTGTTTAGGTGCTTGTTTTAATCCATATAGTGATTTAACAAGCATACATACTTTTCCTTCTTGTCCGGGAGCTTTGAACCCTTCAGGTTGCTCCATATAAATTTCCTCGTCTAGTTCACCGTTTAAGAATGCAGTTTTTACATCCATTTGATGTATTTCAAGTCCATTAATAGCAGTTATTGCTATTAACATCCGAATGGACGTTATTCTTGTTACCGGTGAATATGTGTCGAAGTAATCCAACCCTTCCTTTTGCCTATAGCCTTTAGCTACAAGTCTAGCTTTATATTTATCAATTGATCCATCGGCCTTCAATTTCTTTTTGAAGATCCATTTATAACCTAACGGTTTTGAACCTGGTGGAAGATCCACTAGTTCCCATGTATGATTTTGTAATATGGATTCAATTTCACTATTAATTGCTTCTTTCCAATTGGAAGCATCGGGTAAGGATATAGCTTCGTTATACGATTGAGGTTCATTTTCTAACAAATATGTTAGAAAATCCGGACCGAAAGAAGTCGAGGTTTTTGCTCTTTTACTACGTCTTGGTTCATCCTCTATTGATTCAATAGGTTGATGAGTATCACTTGTAGTAGCTTGATTTGTCCTTTTAGGAGATACGGGAATTCATTTTCAAAAAATGAAGCATCCCTCGATTCAATAACCGTATTTACATGAATGTCCGAAATCTCAGATTTACAAACTAGAAATCGATATGCACTGCTATTAGTAGCATAACCGATGAATACACAATCCACGGTTTTTGGCCCTATTCTTACCTTTTTAGGTTTAGGAACCATCACTTTGGCTAAGCACCCCCACACTCGTAAATATTTATAGGAAGGTCTTCGACCTTTCCATAATTCATAAGGTGTCTTGTGAGTCTTTTTGTGAGGTACTTTATTGAGAATGTAATTAGCAGAAAGTAAGGCTTCCCCCCACAAATTTTGTGGAGCTCCTGAACTTAATAACATTGAGTTCATCATTTCTTTCAAAGTACGGGTTTTGCGTTCAGCAACACCATTCGATTGAGGAGAATAAGGAGCGGTTGTTTGATGAATAATCCCATTTTCAGAACAAAATTCCTCAAATGGATATTCATATTCACCTCCTCTATCACTTCTAATAGCCTTTATCGTTTTGCTTAATTGATTCTCAACTTCATTCTTATAATGTTTAAATGCATTAATAGCCTCATCTTTACTATGTAACAAATATACATAGCAATATTTTGTGCAATCGTCAATAAAAGTAATAAAATACTTTTTACCACCTCTAGTTTGAACAAATTTAAAATCACAAATATCGGTGTGAATTAAATCTAAAGGTTCAGTTATCCTTTCAATAGAATGGAAAGGTAATCTAGCTAATTTAGATTCCACACAAATTTCACATTTATGATTTTTATCAATATTGAATTTTGGCAAAAATTCCAAGTTAATTAATCTACACAATGTATCAAAATTAACATGTCCCAATCTAGCATGCCAAATATTATATGACTCAATCAAGTAAGAAGAACTAGCAACTTCATTCATTGAAACAGATGTTTTAGGGGTTACAGTAAGAACATTCAGTTTAAAGAGCCCCTCATTTAGGTAGCCCTTTCCTACATACATGTCATTTTTAGACAACACAAAGCGATCAGACACAAACACAAGCTTGAAACCATTCTTAGTAAGGAGAGATCCAGAAATCAGATTCTTTCGGATATCAGGCACGTGAAGAACATTGTTGAGAGTAAGTTCCTTTCCAGAAGTCATTTTCAAAGCAATCTTTCCTTGTCCCACCACTTTAGAAGTGGAAGAATTTCCCATAAAAAGGTTCTCCTCATTTTCCAAAGGCTTATAGGTGGAGAACATCCATTTGTTTGCACAAATGTGTCGTGTGGCTCCAGTGTCTACCCACCATTCCTTGGTATTTCCAACCAAGTTACATTCAGAGACAACGGAAGAAAGATTCATATCCGCCAAATCATTGGTGATATTCTCACCCTCAGTCACATTTGCTTGAGAGTTATTTTTATTTTGCTTCTTAGGCTTACGACACTCACTTGAGCGGTGTCCCGGTTTACCACAATTGTAGCATTTGCCTTTGAACTTTTTCTTGTTATGTTTAGAAGTGACTTCTCCATCATACTTTCGTTTGTTCTTTTTAGGACCTTCAACGACATGGACCTTTGTTTCCATCGGATTCTTCCCACTTTTCTTTTGAGACTCACGGTTGTCTTCTTCGATTATTAGCCTGACCACCAACTCCTCCACATTCATCTCTTTCCGCTTGTGCTTGAGATAGTTTTTGAACAAAGTCCAAGATGGTGGCAACTTTTCAACAATTGCAGCAACTTGGAAAGTTTCACTAATTGACATTCCTTCAGCATGAATGTCATGGAGGATCACTTGAAATTCTTGCACTTGCGAGATCACAGATTTAGAATCAACCATTTTGAAGTCCAGAAAACGCCCAACAATAAATTTCTTCATCCCAGCATCTTCAGTTTTATACTTCTTTTCCAAAGAATTCCATAATTCCTTGGAAGTTTTGATAGTGCAATAGACATGGTACAAAGTCTTGTCCAAGTAGGCCAAAATATAATTTCGGCATAGGTAGTCCGAGTGCTTCCAAGCATCGACAGCAGTAACCTTTTCAGCGTCATCTCCCTCTTGAATAGAGGGGCAATCTTCATATACAAACCTGCCCAGTTGGCAGGTAGTGAGATAGAAGTACATTTGTCCTTGCCAACGTTTGAAGTCAGCCCCAATGAACTTTTCAGGTTTCTCCCCGTGTGGCATAGATACGGGTGCAGTCACATTTGTATTGGTGACAATCAGTTTCGTAGGAGTAGTGTTCATACTTTGTGATTCCATTTCTGTTACAAAAACAGAATTTTTATCAATGATAAAATTCATATATAATGAATTAATCAAAACAGAATACAAAATTCTATGCAACAATTTCCTCCAAATATGATTCACAATAAATGAATTCCAAAAGAATTCAAATAATAATTCAGAATAAAAGTGAAATATAAACAGAATTCCGTACAAAACAGAATTAAATTATAAAATCTGTGTCACACTAATTTTTAATAATAAAAGGAATCCCGTACAAAACAGAATTATAATTTAAGATTAAAAAAAATTTAGATAAACAGATTTTAACAAGAATACACAAATAAAATTTATTTTCTAAAACAGAATATAAAAACAGTATAGAAATTAATTTCTATATAAAAACTGCTTTACTAATTTCTACAATAAAGCAGTAAATTTAATTCATTTTTTTCTGTCAACACAGATTTATTTCCAACAAATAAATTTCTGTAATAAAAAAAAAATTGTACACTAAAAACAGTAGAACTGATTAAATTGTCTTAAGATTGTTATGTCTACTATTTATAAATAACAATTGTACAGAATTATGAATTATTAAATAATTACAGAAATAAAAACAGAATTACAGAAATGAAACACTTACTTGAATTTGCAGAAATAATGAAAAGAATTAAAGATAAATCCAAGCCCTGTTATGAACAGTTTCCTTAAGACAATTTATTCCCTCCAATGTGCTCCGAGGTTGATGAATATTGTCTCCCAAGATAGAACGGATTTTCCAATTAATTATGTAGCACAAGACAATAATTAATTGCAGCGAACTCAAATTCTGTGTTCCATACTCAACAACAATGCAACAGATGCTATGCAGAAAAAGAATTTTCTGAAGAGAATATGACAGGAAATTTCAGGAAGGAAAATGGCAGCAATTCTGGAGGAGGGAAAATTTTCTTATTTAAAAACGGAGGGAGGCATCTGTATTTATAGCAAAATAGGTGACGGTTGGCAAATAACTGCCAAAACAGTTAAACGAAATTAACTGTTGACAATAACTGCCAACCGTTTATTAATTAATTATTAATTTCATAATTAATTAATAATTAAAGCCCAGAAAGTTAAATAAATTCGGCCCAAAAATGTAGGAGATTTTTATAAGCCCAAGCCCAAGCCGGCCGGACGGACGCGCGGATTTTTGACCGAAAGTCAACCCGTGCATAGCTTAGGTCATCTCCCCTTCAAAGAGTTGGGATACCCCCAAGGCATCCAAGCCTTAGTCCATACTTGGGGTGTTATTAACTCATCAAAATTCTACTACTCTTCCAATGTGGGACAAGAGTAAAAACACACCCAATTCATTAACTTTCATTGCTTTGTGAGTCACTTTGGGGACATAATTATCATTCATAACTTATTGAAATTGGACATATGAATATACTACGTTAATCTCCTTGCGGAGGTGAACGCGTTCGTATATGGTCCCACAATTTTCGTATTGTGGGTCCCACCTAAATTTGAGCTCAAAGTTGCTCAAAATTCTGTCCAGAAAATTCTGGACAGCTTTCTTAAAACCCATTTAAGTCCAATTTTTCCAACAACAAACGTCAGATTTATGGAGTTTTGCATCGAAAATTTCAAAATAAATAAAAGGGTCGTCGATGAGAAACGTGTAGGTTTTGTTTTTAATAGTGTGGGAAAATACTGAGTGGAATTGTGGTTTTCTCTCTAGGCCTTTTGTTGCTTGGGTACAAAAGTCTTAATCTTTTTAGTTTAATTCAGCCAGAATTGTTGTTCCTTTGGAAACACATGCATAAAAGACCAAATGCGGGTTTAAAATCGTCATTCCAGTAAGGGAATATTATGTAGTAAAATGAAACGTGAAAATGACATTCATATATAAACCTGTTTGTTTAGTTGTCTTTAGAATTGAAAACAAGGGTCTCACATGCATGTTTTGATGATTGATTGTAGAAAGGAAAAGAGGTTGTTGATTTTAGAAAATTTAGGGTTTAAAATTAACGGGTTTGACAGCGGGGAAATAAAGATTTTCTTGAAGGGTGTTTTTATTAACACCACAATATTCTATTAATAGCCAACTTTTTTAATTACACACCTTATTTGGGCTCACGCCCTATTAACCACACCCCACAATCACGGTTTGTAAAACAAACTTTAAAAAAAGAGATTTTCAGACAGTGTTTTGGATAACCCAAAGATCTCCCCCCACCCCACACCAAAAAAAAACACTCTTTCCATCCTCTCTCTCCTCAAAAATCAACTTAGCAACTCTAATATAGACCCAACAATGATTTCTAGACCGGAGGTCATTATTTTTAGTAGAATCGAGAAGGAGATGATTGGTGACTGACCATTACAAATTTAAAGCATGATAACTAAATGAGAAAAATAATACGTGTCCTCAACAACATTTCCTCTTATAGAAGATGAAACACATACCCACCGAAAGAGCCAAGTCTTCTCTCTCTCAAATTATATATTTTGGTTTCCACATTGGTCTGCAGTGCACAGTAGATCGTAACTATTGTTGTTGGGATGAATTACGATAAGTCATTGATTTGGAAAGCAAGATTGATTGATGATTTAGATTTGTTGGTGGCAGTATCATAACATAGGAATTGCTTTCTATATATATGATTGACTTGGTAGGCAAGATTGATTGCTGAGAGAATAATTTACTGTTTATTTGTTATAGACTTTGTTTCAGGGATTAGATTTTCTGAGAGAATAATGTGGGCTGATAAGATTTGTTTGATATAGATTTTGTTAGTTCCTTGTTACGGATTGCTTCGAGTATGTTGTTTCGAGTAGTTCTATTGTGACAAAATTTTCATGAACAAACTGACGTGGCATATTTCTATTGGTTGGTTTCTTGGTCCCACTGACGTGGATCCCAAAAACCAATCAATAGAAGCATTCCACATCAGTTTGTCTATAAAAATTCTGTCAAAAATTCGGTCACAGTAGCACTTTTAACGTTGTTTCTTTGTTAGTTACGGAGGGTGTGGTTGATAAATAGGGTAGTTTTGTCTTTTTCCATTTTTTTTTACTTAAATAAATCTCCTTCTCATTTTCGGGTGGTGCTAATAGATTTTGCTAGTGTAAATAAAAATAGCCTTCTTGAAAGATGGCCTTTTTTAGCCATCGGAAATTAGGAAGAGAACAAAAGCGAAAGATGGTTACGCAATGATGATTCATATAACCCCTCCACCCCTGCCTCAAAATAAAATTAGGACCATTTCATTTTAGGCTCTCACCAATATTTTATTTTACTATAGTCAATATCATATTTTTTTTAGACACTAAGGTGCATGAATTTTTAATTTATACCTTATAAATTAGGACATATAAATAAATTGTACTATTATTAAAATTTGTGCATACATTGTATAATTGTTTATACAAATTACAAATTGTTGCCAAAAAAAAATTAAAAAATTCCTTGTTTACTTTACAAATTTTATTGTATACCTTATTGAAAAATTGGATATACATTAATGGTGTCCTTAACCCCAAAAAAAATATTAAATCAAGGAGTTGAGCAAAAAATATATATGAAAATTGAGGGTACTATTGATTTTTTACACTCAACCTCTTTTCAACAAACTTTTAATAGTTTTTATACATAAAATCATGTTTTATCAACTTTAATTTTATGAAAAGGGGTTGGGTGGAAAAAAATCAATAGTTCGGGGGTTGGTGTAATTTACCCTGAAATTAAGGTCAATTAATGTTTAAAACTTTTTTAATATATAAAATGCGTTTTTAGTCCTTACAATATTATTGAATATGAATTCAGAAGAGTTAAATTTTCTTTTATAAATGTATTCCTTTTTTTTACCTTAATAATAGTTGCTACCCTTGTATTAAAAATTCTCAAAATAATAGTTGCTACCGTTTTTTTTGTCCTTAATAATAGTTGCTACCTGTTTTTTTTGTCCTTAATAATAGTTGCTACCCTGGTCTCCTAGTTTCTTACTGACAAATCTTCGGGCTATCAATTATTAGATCTCCTGGCGTCTAGTCACCAGAGCACCAATAAGCTGCAAATTTAAATTAGCCATATATAAAAATCAGTAGAATTTTTGGATTAATTACACATACCCCTGAACTTTACCCCCTTGTTCATTTCACCATCCGAACCTTCATTTTCTGGATTTAACCCCCTCAACTTCCAAAATAAGTTCAAATAACCCCCCTAACGTTAACACCATTAATTTTGAAGACGAAAAATAGGTCATGTGCATGGCACATGAATTTTTTTAGGGCATTTTCGTTTATACAAAATATATTTTTAAAGATTCAGAAAATTATCAAAAAAATATTTAAATATTAAAAAAATACTAAAAATTACTTTTTAAATCTAAAAAATACTCGAAAATTTTTTATAAACATATGAAAATTAGAAAAAAAAAACACTTAGAAATTACAAAAAAATAAGTCTGTGAAAAAAAAAGAGGGAAATACTAGGAAAAGGAGAAGAAATAAAACTAAAAACCTTGAAACAAAAAAAATTGACAAAAATATATACTTCAAAATACTGAAAATAAATTGGAAAAAAACAAAAAAAATCAAAAAACAAGGAAAAACTAAATATTTTTTGAAAATTTGTTGAAAAATAAATAAAAAAATATTTGACAAAAACTATATTTAAAAATACTAAAAAAGTAGAAAAAAATGAAAAAAATACCAAAAACTTATCTTAAAAACAAGGAAATTAAAAAAATTAAAAATCTATAAAGGCGAAAAATAAAATTAAAACATTTGTCAAAAAATATATTTAAAAAGGCAAAAATTAAAGAAAAAAATTGAAAATTACTAAAAACATTTCTAAAAAAAGTTGAAAAAATCAAAAGCTTTTAAAAGTCTATAAAGAAGATAAATAAAATAAAATGAAAATTGACATAAAAATAATTTAAATACTAAAAATGCAAAAAATCTCCAACAAACCATCCACAACGACTAGAAAAATCGTCACTAAACCATCTCCATTGGGCTGAATTTAAAATACTTAATATGGAAAAAATCTCAATCGGGCAAAAACTCTCCACCAAGCACTGGCCAAAAAATCTCAACCAAACCAAAAAATATCCAAAACCTGCCAAAACAATATCTATTTAGACCCAAAAAAATAAAATAGATCTCGAAAAATCTCCGTCCAAATCAAAACCCATCTGGAAGTAGTGCCCCGGCCACCACTTGCCAGTAGCGTTCGGCAGCAGTCTGGTGTGTGTGCTCGTGTGTGTGTGTGTTTGTTTGAATCTGTGTGAATTTGTGTGTGTGTGTGTGATAATATATATATATATATATATATATATATATATATATATATATATATATATATATATATATAGGAGAAGGCTCACCTACATCGTGCTTAGGGGTGTGTTTCGGATGGATCGGATCGAAACAGGGGTGTTCGGAAAAAATTCCAGAATTTTCAGAATTTTAAAATCCATTCCAATTCGGAAAAAATAAAAATCGAAAAATCATTTTTTTCCTATTCGGCTGATTCGGAATATTCGGAAATTTTGAAAATTTTATTATTCGTAAAAATATCGGAATTATCAGTTATAATATTTTCGAAAAATATCGGAAATGTCATTTTTGAAAAGGATATTTTTAAAATAAAAATAAAATAAAACACTCCACTTTTCATCACTTATGCAATAAACTACGGAGCTTTGTGAATGACAAGAATATGCATCTCATACCATTTTGGAGAAAGATCAATCACGACTTGACTATGATACTAAGAAACTACAAAGCTATGTGAATGAAAAAAAACTAATGTTTACCTACTTTTAAAAAGGAAATGCAAGAATGGTTAACAGCTGTAGCAGAGCGTGTGCATCAGTATTTCAGATATAAAAAATGAGCAAAAGGAAGATGAGGGAAACTTAATATAAATCATCCTTGGAATCTAAATTCGCATAAGAATTGAATATAATTTTGGATGTTCTCTTTCTATTTAGGGTTAGTGTGATGTAGAAGGATGTAGAAGGTTAATATATATGGGTATATATTAATGGTTGAGATGGTTTCAAATGGAGGGTCAAGATTAAACTAACAAATAATAAATTTTATATATAAATAAGGGTATTAAAAATGTATTAAAATAAACAAAAATATTATTATTTCGGAAAATATTTTGGATGGATCGGATCGGCGTGATATTGGAAAATTCGGATCAGAAATTCAGAATCCATATATGATTTCCAATTCCATTCCAATTTTTTCCGAAAAATTAAAAAAATGTGCCAAAATTGGAAAAATTCGGAAGTTCGGAAATAACTGACACCCCTAATCATGCTCTATACATCATTCATCCATCACTCCTAGTTATAAGCCCTAAAAAACTTTTTTTTTCAATTTTTTATTTTTTTCGTGAAATTAACCTTCCAGTAAACACATGTTCAAAAAATTAGGTCACAATACATTGTAGAGCTATTTTTAAAAAATCGGTAAAAAACAACTCAAAAATACCTTATTTGTAAGGGTCTACACTAGCAGTTTTTTGTGGATTTTTTAAAAATAACTACGAATTATATTTTGACCTTTTTTTTTTGCATATGGGTTGATTGGAAGGTTAATTTCAAGAGGAAAAAAATTGAAAAAAAAAATCTTAGAGCTTAGAATTAAGCGTGATGTATGGTGTGATGTATACATCATGATGTATGTGAGTCTTCCTATATATATATATATATATATATATATATATATATATATATATAGAGAGAGAGAGAGAGAGAGAGAGAGAGAGAGAGAGATGTAGTTAACGACTACTCTAGCGTCAAAGGTTTAGCAGTTGGAGAAAGCTGCTGAAGAGTCTACTCAGTCTCTGTCTGTTGTATTAAAGCCAAGGACAGTGCTTACGACAAAGGCTGGGAAGAAGCCTTTGGCCTTGCCAACAAATAACTAGACTTCATTCGTGAGTCTTTTTTTAACAAATATTGGGATGAAGCTTTGGTCAAGGTCGGGGTTCCCCCTGAGTCCGAGATGTTCGGCAAGCACGTGTCTGGCTCTCTCCCCCCCCCCCCCCCCCCCCCCCCCCCCCAATTTGGAGGAAGATGGTGAGGAAGAGAGTGCTGACAACAGAAGGAGGCCACAGATCAAGATAAGATTGTGTTCAATCAAGACAAGGTGATAATAAAGAAGTAGGGATCTTCTTGTATTTTCGAATTCCTTATCTTTTTTTATGTTCTCTTGTAAGGGCTTGCCCCAATCTTACATTTAATGAAATGACTTATCATTTTTGGCTCTATTATACTTTGTTCGGCTACTCTTGATTACTTGTTTGTATTTGCTTGCTTGATTGTCTTCAATTTCTAAATATCCCTCGTTTTTATTTTTGTAGTATGATAACAACTTGGCCTTGGTGCTAATAACCCAAGAGATATGGGCTTCATTCTTAATCAAGATGCTTGTGATCGAGCTTGAGCCTCCTTTTCCACTGTTCGGCAAGCGCTTCAGAAGATGACAAGTGCTTATGGCGACCATACAGGTGCGGTTGTCACTCTTCGAGCCGAGCTTGGGAAGTCAGGAACATAGCTGGTCTGCTGAAGACCGAAAATAATTCTATAAGGAAGGAGATCGGCAAGGCCGAGCAAGCCTTTAAGAAGAATGAGGTGATCAGACAAGGTTTGCATCCAGGGATGGAGCCAGCCTTTGGCTGTGTGGGGCAACTGCCCCGATCAAAAATATTGAAAAAAAAATTGGGTAAATTTGTAAAACTCAAAAAAAATAAGGTAAAAGGTAAAAATTTAGGGTATAAAGTAAAAAAATTCAAACGTGTGCAAGTTAAAACCTAAACAAAACTCCCAAATGGATTCATTTCTTCCCACCGTCCCCCCAATTATGTTCTCTATATGCATCTAATCGAAAGCTCCAAAGAAAGGTCGGTGGTGCCGCCGTCCCTCTTTTCCATTCAAGCCTTGTGTTGACAATAGTGTCGTGACTGTGTCTGCTCCTCCAAGGTAATCATTAGGGGTGTTCGCGGTCCGGTCCGATCCGATTTTTAATGAATTTAAGGACCGGACCGATTAAACCGGTCCTAAAAATAAAAGGACCAAGATCGAACCGATTAAACCGATTTTTCGGGCTTAGTCGGTCCGATTTTTTATATGGTCGGTCCGGTCAAACTTGTCGTTCCTAATCTTATTGAAATAATCTTTTTTTAAATAAAAACTGCCCAAATTTTATCACAAAAACTGCTCAAATATCATAAAAACTGCCCAAATTTATCCAAAAATTGCCCAAATTTTACTATAAAAACTGCCCAAAATTTATCCAAAAAACTGCTCAAATTTTACCATAAAAACTGCCCAAATTTTACCTTAAAATCTGCCCAAACTTGTCCGAAACAATAACATATTGTTAAAATTTTAGCAAAAATAAAAACTGTCCAAAGAGGCCCAAATAATACAATCACATCAAGCTGTCATAAACTGCCCAAATTTGGACATATAAACGGTCCAAAACTGTCCAAATAACACAAAATAAAGTTGTCCAAATTCAACCACAGGGTTGTCCATAATAATACAAATTAATAATCCGCTAATAAAATAGTACCTTTCCAAGATTTGGTTTTTCTTTGCAATTATTTAATGGTACCATTATTAGAACTAGCATTGTCAACGGTTACGGTGAAAATGGTATCAATCCCCCAATCCACTAACAATGGTTCAATGACCTTCCCTAGCATCTCCCCCTTATGACTTCGGACTTGACAAAAGTTTAAAATCTTTTTTTTCAACTTCCATTCATCATCAATATAATGAGCCGTGAGGCACATGTAATTGATATTTTGAATAGAAGTCCATGTGTCTGTTATGATGCATATTCTTTTACCCTTCAAATCACTTTGTAACTTTATTTTCTCATTCAAATATATTGTTAAGCAATCTCTTGCAACCGTAATACGACTTGGTAATTTTGTAAATTTCGGTTGAACAATTCTCATAAATTATCGAAATCCTTCCCCCTCAACAAACCGAAAAGGCAATTCATCAATGATTAACATCTTAGCAAGAGCATCATAACAACCTTCTAAACTAAAACCAATTGCTACAAGACTAGGACACTCCCCATCTTCTTTTTTAAATGACAAATTTTTATGTTTCTCATCACACCTTCCCGAAAATTTCTTACACTTGTTGATGTGGGCCAACATGTTTTTAGTTCCATTTTTATTTGGATCACAAGCATATGTTGAGGGACAATAATTACATTTTGCCCTACGTTTGTTTGGATCACAACCTTGAATTTAAGTAAAATGCTCCCAAGCATTCGATTTTCGTTTCGAACATTTAACTTCTGGATTTTCAGGGGGGTTAGGAGGGGCATTTGTACCTTGCATTACAGCTTGGGTAGAGGGAAGCCCCCCTTCATTTTCATCAATTATCTACAATACATACCACATAAATTTAAACAAGTTATCATGTTACTTTGCTTAAAAACAAAAAATAATGGGAATGATGAAAGTCAATGAGAATACATACAGTTGTCTTGTTTTGAACAAAAAAATAATGAAACAAATTATTAATTTCTAATTTATATTAATTTGTATTAATTATTAAACAAAAAACAAGTTTCCACACACACTGACTGTCACTGAGCAGCGGAGTTCATTTTTTTTTAATTTATATTAATTTATTTTTTGCAAAAAAAATAATGAACAAAAGTAAAAGATTTTGAAAACAAAAAATAACAGATGTGATCAGTTTCAGTTCCATTTTTGAAAGATTTGAAACAAATAATGAACAAAAGTAAAAGATTTTGAAAACAAAAAATAATTGATGTGATTTTAACTAGCGCCGAATGTTTTTAAGCTACAAAAAATAACTGATGTTTTTAAGCTACAAAAAATAACTGGTGTGATTTTACCATCAGTAGCGACGCAGATCAGAGGAAAAGAGAAGCGACGGCGCGGCGTTGCGTAGCGCAGAGGAGAGGAGAGGAGAGGAGAAGCGGTGCAGATCAGAGGAGAGGAGAAGCAGTCGGTGTGTGCGTGTGCTTAGCTTAGAGGTGGCAATTTTTGACACGACACGATAACCCGACACGACCTCGACACGAAGTTAGCGGGTTAGGGTTGACGATTTCTTGACACGAACCTGAATATGATACGACCCGCCAACACTAATAATAAATGGATTGGGTTAGTGTCAAACACGTATAACTTGAAAATGACACGAATAGACCCGTTTAACTCGTATTTTATAGAGAATATATTCGATAATTTATATATCTTGATAGACATTCTATAAAATTCATGGAGAATTGGATGATAAATTATTTATGTGTTGCAAGAAGTTGAAATTAATTAAATTTAAGTTATTGTAGCCTGTGAGTGGTATGATTGGTTAAGAGAGAAGAAAAAAATTATTTTATATTTTACTTAATGGGTTATGCGGGTCAACCCGAATACGACACGATAATAAATAGGTCAGGTTAGTGTTTTCTCATCTGACACGATTAGTTAAATGGGTTAGGTTAGGGTTGACTAATACTTAACACGAACCCGACATGACACGGCCCGAACATGACACGACGCACACGAATTGTCACCCCTAGTTTAGCTCTACAGAGCAGAACGGCGTAGCCACACACAGTCTCACATGGAGAGCAACAAAGCAAAGAGAGAAGAGAAATATAAAAAAAAAAAAAAGGTTTGCATGTGTGTTTGTTTAGATTTGATTAGGGTTCTTTCTTTCCTTCCTTTCTTTTTTTTGGACCAGCGTATCCCTTTTACTAGTACTAACTACTAGGGGTGGCCATAGCCCGAGGCCCGCCAAGCCCGCCCAGCCCGTCCAATAAAAAAATAGGGCTTGGGTAAGGTGAATAGGCCCGCAGAGCGGGCCTGACAAAATTTTGTAGGCCCGATTTTTTATCAGGCGGGCTTGGGCATGAGTTCTTAAGCCCGATGAGGCCCGGCCCGGCCCGAATATATATATATATATATATATATATATATATATATGTGTGTGTGTGTGTGTGTGTGTGTGTGTGTGGTTGGGGGGGGGACTTTTATAAATATAAAAACTTATACCAAGTATTTTCATGTAGAGTGGAAAACTTTATATATGGACTTTGTAATACATGGAGTTTAAAACAGATTTTTAATTAAAAAAATTGGTCTGTAAATAAAAAAATAGGTATTTTAATTTTTAAAAAAATCTTTTAATTAACATAACAAGGCCCGATCGGGCGGGCCTGGATAAAGAGCTTTCAAATCTGTGCGGGCTTGGGATTACATAATAAGGCCCGATCTGGGCCCGAGCGGGCTTGGGATAGCACTTAATTTTTCAAGCCCGGCCCGAGCCCGACCGGGCCTGCCCAGGCCCGGCCCACGGCCACCCCTACTAACTACTACTTAACTTGTGTGTGAAGTGCCTGTGCGTGTGTTATTGTTAATATTATATATATATATATATATATATATATATATATATATATATATATATATATATATATATAATTGAATGCATATATATTATAGTAACCGGTCCGGGTCGGTCCAAACCGGGTATTTATTAAGGGAGACCGAGGACCGGACCGGTTAGACCAGTCTGTAAAAAAAAAAAAAAATAGATCGGACCGATTAAAAAAAAACGAAAAAATTATGACGGTTCGGTTCGATCCGCCGGTCCATTCGATTTTCTGAACTCCCCTAGTAATCATCAAGATTCAAGACTCAATTTTTGCATCAATTTCGAGAAATTAAAGATGACCCAAATGAGTAGACAACACCTTTTCATAAAAACATGTTGTCACTGTATATGTTTTGTATATGCTGTTGTTTTAATAAAGATGACCCAAATTTAATGCCTCTTTTCCATTATATGTTGTTTTTTCGTATACTTTGTTTTGTATTTTTATGCTATTATTTTTAATTTGCTGTTATTTTTAATTTATGATCATTTTCAAATATGAAAAAATATTTAGGACTCGTGAAAAAAATTCCGATGATGTGATACGAGAGCTCATTACGTGTGACCCATTCAAATTATCAATGAAATTTTAGTAAAAACGAAAAAATAACCCTAAATTTTTTTCGGGTCCTACCGCCCCTGAACCCCCGTCAATGATTTTTGCCCCACACAGGCTCAAATCCTGGCTCCGCCACTGTTTGCATCATCAAGTCAAATGATTTGATTCCTCATTCCGGTAATTCTTCCTTAATTTTAATTCTTATAGCAACACCTCTGGAGTAAGATTCAACGTTAACCATTTTTGCAAGTACAGCTGGAGTTGGTCTTAAACATTTTTATGGAAGGAACTGTCATGTTGGTCTTAAACATTTTTATGGAAGGAACTGTCATTTACAAATTCTGATAATCAAATATACTATCCATAATCAAGAATTGTTGCCCAATTTTAAATGAGGTTTACACACAATATTATCATGGGAAAGAGAAAATGAAGTGAATAGCCAAAACAATTTGACTTCGTAGTTCTTCTCATGGTCCAACCCTCTGAAACAGTCACAATCAAAATCCTTTCAAGAAAATTCCCCACTATTAACATTTCTAAAGCCAAAACAAAAACATAATAAACCACGAGTTTCTTCTTATGCACTTCAAGAACTAGTCTCTTCCTCAAACTGCTATAACATACAATTCAGCCAGATATAAAAAAGTATAAATTATATAAAGAATGAGCAAAAAATGGTTCCCATAAAAAGAAATGTATGAACACCCATCTGACGTGTTGTGTATTATCTCAACTTGGGCATTAACAATTATAAGGACACTGGACATTTTTGGGAATCTCTCTCTCTCTCTCTCTCTCTTCTATTTATATACTCAGCTAATATAAGGACCATCGAGAAAAGCCCACTCAAAAACTTGCTCGTATTGGACCGCTGCGTTATCCCACGAGCACTCTCTCTCCATCCCTCTCTTTATCAAGCCCTCCCAAGAAGATTTGTGATCTCTATAAGTCCCAATAGCAACTCTTAGTGCCTGCAGATAGTCACCACTCAATGGTTACCGATTGTACGTAATGATGAACAAATCAAACAAGATAAATATGTAAGAAGGCACAACCTGAGGGACGCATAGTAAGGTGTTTGCTCGTTTGAGGAGCTTTCAGGTGACTAGATAACTTAAGGCCCCGTTTGGCTCGACGTGATATATTTTATGCATGGGTGGAAAGTATATTCCCTAATTCATTCAAATGTTTGCTTTGTATAAAATTGCGAGTGTACACGCTATAATTATGTGATTTTTGACAATAGTGAACAAAATTAAGCAAAAATACTTTTCATTATTTCAACTTTACCTCCAAATCTCAAACCAAACGAGGCCTAAAACATTATGTTTTCACACATCATGTCAGCGGACGGTGTTATTAAATAAATGCATTAATGTACGGAGAATCAGAATCAACAAAAACTTACCGACACTTGTAAACTGATGGTTTGCGGACAGAATAAAACAGACATAACTACTGATCCAAGGGAATTTAAGATCTTTACGTATCATTATAAACATATATAAAGAGCGCAAGTCAATATTCATAGCCATTCCAAATGTAACGTACCGCCAACATACTCTCTCTCGTCAGGGGAGAGAAGGCCCACCTGATGAAACATTTAGAAACAACGTTATAAGTACATGAAAAATGAATAAACTAACATAAAAAAAATACTCGATCACATGAGGGTACAGCCAGGAAAAATAAAAAATAAAGAGAACAAAAAAAAACCTTTTTAGTGAAGTCGATGATTAAAAACGAAGAGGAAAACTATTGATGAAGAATTATCAATCTGCACTAACTGTTGACAAATACATACCCAGTCCCTTCACCACTGCCTTCGTTAGCAAAAGGATTGAAAGTCTCCACTGTGTCCTGTAAGAAAGATAGAAAGGAGCACTTAGGTTCTGGTCCCTAATGTAAAGATATTTTACTGAAAATTGTCCTTGTTATTTTAGCTTTAGTTTGCAGTCCCTACCCTGTGATTTTAAAAGCTGCACTGTTATTTTAATAGTCCTGCATTGTTATCCAAAGGCAGGGACTGTACACTCAGATTCTATCAAAAGCGTTTCGTTTTTCTCTTAGTGGGAATTCTGGGTGTCGGTTTATATGGTTCTTATGAATTAACATTAAATTTTGAAACATCAGTGGCCCTGGAAATACTATTCTATATTGGATTTTGGGGGACCGCTGACTAAAGTTTTAAAAACAAGGATTTTCTCGAAATAAAGAAAGTAATTCTTTAGGAATGGGACCATGCATAAAGCAACAGTTTTCACAATCTTGAATGTTAACTCACTCTAAGTCCACCGGTGCTGTGAACTACAGGTACACTGCCATATCTCATCGCATACAACTGGTTTAGACCACACGGCTCAAATCTCGAGGGCATTAACAGTATATCACAGCTGCACATTGCAAAGCGCCAATAAGTCAACTTCATATTTATTTATATACAGAAACTAGGGTTCGAAGACTTGAATTACCCTGCTGTTATCCGATGGGAAATGGGAACATTGAATCCAACCCATCCCCGAAATTTGTCTCTAAAAGATGCCTCGGTGGCTCTCATCCATTCTTCATATTGTTTTTCCCCAGATCCAAGCATTACCTGAAATGGATTTGGCCAGTTCACCCACATAAAGAGAAGTAATAAAATATACAGATGTAAAGAGTTAAATTGTCTAACCCATTGGCAGGTGGATGTAGAGACCCATGAAGCTCGCATACACATTATCAAAACACTACCGCACTTGTAGCCAAGCTTTCCTCCACGAGTGTGACAAGGGAAACTTTAGATGAACCGCCCCTAGCCCGCCTGGAGACCGCATTTTACCCTTCTTTTTTTGGGGGGGGGGGGGTTTATTCTTTTGTTCATATAAAAACAGTTTTTTATATTTAAAAAAAAACAGTTTTTATGTAAAAAAAAACAGTTTTCCTATTAATATAAAAAATATATTTTTTTTTATTAAAATTAAACTTTTAATTAAAATTAAAAAATATATTTTTTTCATAAATAAAGAAAATTATGTTTATTAATAAAAAAATCTATAAAATGATTTTTTTCAATAAAAAATATCGCGATGAATTAATGTATCATTCCCGGACCCAAATCATTTGTTGAATGTGAGTCCGCGCCAGCGGCACTAATTGATTGCGATATTTTTTCATAAAAAAATGTCGCGATTAATTAGTGCCGCAGGCGCGGACCCACATTCAACAAATGATTTGGGTCCGGGAATGTGGGTCCGCGCCAGTGACACTAATTAATCGCCTCCCGGACCAAACCATTTGTTGAATGTTGGTCCGCGCCAGCGGCACTAATTAATCGTGATATTTTTTCCAGCAGCACTAATTATTCGCGATATTTTATGGGTCCGCGCTAGCGGCACTAATCAATCGCGATATCATGTCAAAAACATATTTTTTTTTTATTTATAAAAAAAATATTAACTTTAATGAAAAAATTACTTTCAATAAAAAAAAAAAAAAATTTAATATTAATAGAAAAAACTGTTTTTCTATATGAAAAACTATTTTTTTTATATAAAAAACTATTTTTATATTAATTGTTAAACACAAAAGAATAAGAAAGTAAGAAAAAAAAAGGGGGTGAATGCGGTTCTTAGGCGGTTCCTAGGCGGGCAAGGTAGAATCACTCGTGTGACATACTGTGTGACGCTGAGGGTTTAAATAATTTTCCGCCTGTAAACGGATCGAATTTGGACCGGATCAGACAAATCCATATCCATTTATGTTAAACGGATTCGGATCCGATCCGTTTATTAATCGAATCGGATCAAGTAAATCCAAATCCATATCCGTTTATGTTAAACGAATTCGGATCCGTTCCGATTATCCGTTTATGTTAAACTTGATTTGCAATATTTTTATTTTCAACTCTTATTTCATATATTAATTTTGCAAATGTTCCAAAAAAACAGATAATGAAATAAAGAACTATTATAATATATATTTAAAATATTATTAAATACAATATATATTAATTAAAAATATATTATATATAATTTTTATAGAGAGAGAGAGAGAGCGGATCTCATGAGGACCTCTGTTTGCATACCGCTGGCGCGGACCAATTTTTATAAAATAGTAAAAAAAAAAAAATTGAGCTAATTTTTTTTTATAAAAATGACAAGGCTTGACCGATTTTTTAAAATAGCAAAAAAAATCATTTTGAGTTGATTTTTTTTATATGGCCCTACTGAAAATGTTTAAAAACTATATAAAAAAAAATTAGCTCAAAAATATTTTTTTTACTATTTTATCGAAATTGGTCCGCGCCAGCAGTATGCAAATAGAGATCCTCATGAGATCCGCTCTCATATAGGGAAAGGATCAAGTGAGGTCCTAGTTTGACAACCCTGAAGGAGGACCATTTTTTTAAAATAGTAAAAACTGACAAAGTTTGACCGATTTTTTTAAAATAGCAAAAAAAATCATTTTGAGCTGATTATTTTTTTTATGGTCCTATTGAAATGTTTAAAAATCATAAAAAAAAATCAACCCAAAAATATTTTTTTTACTATTTTAAAAAAATGGTCCTCATTCAGGGTCCTCAAACTGGGACCTCACTTGATCATTTCCCTATATATATATATATATATATATATATATATATATTAATCGGATCGGAGTATATGAATTCAAATCCGCTCCATTTAATAAACGGATAATTGGGTAACCGGATAATCGGATTTTAGGCATGATCCATATACGCTTAAATGGATCGAATTCGGATTCGGATTTAGATAAAATCCGATCCATTGATACGCCTTAGCTCATATATGCTAGTATGCATAGTTTTAATTTGTCCAATGAGATTTTACCCATGTAGACTAGTAGTAACTTATCCATCATTAGGAATTGTAATACCCAGAACCCACCAGCTAAGTATTTGTCCACACAGGGTTGGAAATTGTAATATTCGAAACCCAACCGTTAAGTGTTCGTCCTTGGAGGGCTGGGGCTGAGGAGTGATGTGAGGCCGCAGTCTATTCTAGTACTAGGAAGATGAACTTGCTAGAGCATAAGCCTCGGACATTATGTGCAAGGCCGAGGATAGTGTAGGCTACAGAATAAAATTTACAATAAGAAAAAATAATGATTTTGAAGTCTGAAGATCGAGGCTTAGTAGGGGCCCTGGCCAGTTGTGTGATTGGCTGAGGTCCTTATGGTCGAAAAAATTGGTGAAGTGTACCAATAGAATTAATACTTGGGGAGGAAGTTCCAAGAATATTCTGAAATTAAGTGTATTTTAGGGTCACAAAGTTTGCTCTCCAAGACTCCAAGGAGAGAGAGAGAGAGAGAGAGAGAGAGAGAGAGAGAGAGAGAGAGAGAGAGAACTTTCCAGCACCGCCAAGAGAGAGCAAGGCCGCAGCCATTTCTATAGCTACAGATGGATGAGGAGATTCCTGCCTCATATGCTTCTGTTTCATTTCATTGATGATGGTTAAATCTGTTGAACTCTGAATATCAGTATTGCAATTAATCATCTTAACTTAGGCCTCCTAGAGTTTCATATTATGTTCATAGCATGTTCTTGGTGTATTCCATGTAGGGTTAGGGTTTCGGGTTTCGATCCTTAAAATTACCTTTTAAAGAGCTTGTGTAAGAGCATTCCCAGTGCGATGGTTAAAAGGGTATAATTTTTGCAACGCAGCTGGTAAATGGGTATATTGTAAGGTTGGTATGGTATTGGATTGTCAAAGAAGAGCATTCCCAACGCATATGGCTAATTTGGACGTTGGTAGGGGAAAAATGCGGTACCAAAGAGAAAATAATCCCAGCGAGTATATGGTATAAAGCACCAAAACGGTGGTGTTTTAAGTCATAATCTCCAACGGAACTCTGTTTTCCATCTGAGATTTTGGATTTGGTTGTATACGTCGTAGTTTTGCTCGTATGCCACGGAATACTAATTTCTGGCCCCATCCATTCAGCATATAACAAAATTACAAAATATCACTTTATAAATAATCACGGATGGTTTACTATTCACTCTGCATAATAATACAAACACCCCCAGTTTGTCAAGTCCAATCTCACATTTTTACATACATGTCAAAACAAGAGAGTGCGGCAACCTTTAATTATTTAAATTCCTATAAAAACCAATTTAAGGTCAATTCAATATCACCATAAATTCTATATATCCCATTTTAGTGCAATTCATAATCATCTGAAAGCTCCATAACTCTCATTCCCTCTTTGTGAATTTTTGTTTTAAACCTTTCAAAAACTCTAGCAAATACTCGGTCCAATTTTTTTATGTTCAATATATCTCATACATTGTTGATTATATTTTCTCCCTCCCCGTCTCATACATCAATTTGAAAATGTACAAAATGTTTAGTAATATGCAACGCTCGTACGGGAAAAAGAATATGAGGCCGAGACACAATGCCCAAAGTTCTATTCCACCTGCACCTCCTGCCCGGTACAAAAATTTCACTGCAAGTTTTTACGCCAAAAAACGATGTGGTGAGGTTAAGAAACAAGGGAGGAAAAAAGCTATAGCCGCCTGACAATCTGAAATCCGTCAATGAGATATATGTCCAAATGTGTTAAATTAACGGAGTTTAATAACTACTTGATTCGACTGGATGGGCTCCTCTATTTAGCTTGTCTTTGGTTATGATGGGAATGGGGTTCATATTAGTCATTTTAATATTTCTTAATAGTTGTCCTCTTATTTTAGTTCTTTTATTGATCTCCAAGTATGTTTGGGACTAATTAGGTATATTTTTCTTAGTACTTATCATTTTTAGTCATTTATATAATTACTTGGTTAGCAAGTAATATCCCACCTATAAATACCCATGTACTCCTCACTTGAACGGAACTTCTCCATTTTTTAATATAAGAAATTCTTTGATTCTCTCTCTAGAATTTGTATTTATTTATTTTGGTCCTTTGACGTGTAGTTTATATCAAATTGGTATCAGAGCGAGGTTTTCGTTCCCCCGACCCGAAAAAATCGAATCAATATCAAGAAGAGATTAATCAAGAATCGAGGCAAAAATATGACGAACTCAACAAGAAATTGGATACCATCTTGCACCTCCTCCAAAATTTCACCACCTAAAATCATGAACAATCCAAATCCCTGCTGCCCTGACCCTATTGAAAACCAGCTGCCCCATCTGAAAAGGCAGGCCTTACTGCCTTTAAAGGGCTTTCCGGCCTTTCCGGCCCAGGCAGCAAGACTGAACTCCTCGGCATACGCAGCAGTGCTGAATTCCTCAAGAAATTAGGAGCTTTCGGCCTCCTAGGCAGAAATCTGAACAGGGACCTGGACAGAGCAGGGCCGAACTCCTCGGCAACAAGAGAAAATCAAAAAACCCTAAATCAATAAATTCTATGATGCTCCGAAGATCGCATGAGCCCTCATTGAAGAACAGAAAAATATTTTTAAAATATTTGTTCGTATGGTATGGTTGGACGCAATTTTCGCAAGCATTGTTGGTACAACCCGGGCTACTCCAATTTGTCATTTCAAGTTCGAGGACGAACTTTTTTGAAGCCGGGGAGAAAATTATGGGAATGGGTTTCATATTAGGACATATTAATCATTTTAATATTTCTTATTAGTTGTCCTTTTATTTAGTTCTTTTACTTTCTTTTATCTCTTTCAATTGATCTCCAAGCATGTTTGGGACTAATTAGGTATATTTTTCTTAGTAGTTATCATTTTTAGTCATTTAGGTAATACTTGGTTAGCAAGTAATACCTCACCTATAAATACCCACGTACTCCTCATTTAAAGGGAACTTCTCCATTTTTTAACATAAGAAATTCTTTGATTCTCACTCTAGAATTTGTATTTGTTTTGTTTTGGGCCTTTGACGTGTGGTTTACGTCAGGTTAACTCCGAGATATCCATTGTCCAAGCGACAATAGCGGTTTGATGTTAATTCACTCAGTACTAATTGTCTGCCTTCATTTTTTTTTGCAATATTTTCCATGTGTACTTGTAATCATTCATGCCGGTGCTAATGAACAGTCGGAAAGACGTTTGCCCACGGATTCACTAATGGGAAAGGGGAAACTGAGACACAAGGAGAGGAGTTCAGCCGTTTAACCTAACCATGGCTTGCCAACAACTGGATATGTGGACACGAGATTCTATTTTCTGCAAATGCTTTGTCAAACTGTGTCGTATGTGGTGATCCCTTTACAGAAGCAACATGATCATTGTCACTCACTATGCAGGGCCTATTGATTCCCTGCAATGCGGTTTCGTTAGGAGATCGTTGCTATAGACAACTTATTGGTGAAGTGGCAATACCGCATAACCCTCCGTTGGACATGAAAATATCATGTTGGAGGGGGAATGTTATAACCCCCATTGTTTCACACAATTAATATAGATGCTATCGGACCCTTTGGTTTACCATAATACATCTGATTGCCAATACTTCCATTGGCAACGCCAAGCACATATAATAATAAGTCATCGGTTGCTCGAGAAAGGGGATCATTAGTGTAAAAGGCACCTGTTGTAAATATAGAGGGGAGATTATACATGGCGGAGGTCGTGGAATGGGAACATGTATAATCCTCCCCTCTATACTCACTAAGCAGGTCCTTATTAATTCCCTGCAATGCGGTTTCGTTAGGAGATCGTTGCTATAAACAACTTACTGGTGAAGTGGCAATACCGCATAACCCTCCGTTGGACATGAAAATATCAAGTGTATCATCACTCGATTTGTTCCTTGTAGAAGCAGCGGAAGGGTTCGTTAAGGCTGGTGTGACTCAAGCTCATGATGATAATTGTTGGTCGCATGTTGGACGGGGAATGTTATAACCCCCATTGTTTCACACAATTAATATAGCTGCTATCGGACCCTTTGGTTTACCATAATACATCCGATTGCCAACACTTCCATTGGCAACGCCGAGCACATATAATAATAAGTTATCGGCTGCTCGAGAAAGGGGATCATTAGTGTAAAAGGCACCTGTTGTTAATATAGAGGGGAGATTATACATGGCGGAGGTCGTGGAATGGGAACATGTATAATCCTCCCCTCTATATTAACAACGGGTGCTTCCCACACCAATTAAACCCTTCCGACAGCCAATGAATTAATAGTATATGTGCCCGGCGTGACCAATGGAGGTGTTGAAAACCGAATGTACTACAGTAAACCAACGGGTCTGACATCTATAATAACTGTGCGAAAAAATGGGGGTAATAACATGTGACCAATAGTTATCATAATGAGCTTGAGTCACACCGGTCTTAACAAACTCTTCTGCTACTTCTACGAGGAACAGCTCGTGTGATGATACACTTAATATTTTCATGTCTAACGGAGCGTTATGCGGTATTGTCACTTCGCCAGTAAGTTGTCTGTAGCAATGATCTCCTAAATAACGGAAATCGTCGTGCAAGGCATCAATAATAAAGACAATCCTAGTGAGTGACGACGCTCGGTCTATTTCCGTCAAGGGATTGACACATCACGGACAGCACAGTTGCTAGATAATTAAATCTTGTCTGCATACCAATTGTTGGCAAGTGGTGGTTAGGTTAAACTGCTAAACTCTTCTCATTCTCGTGTCTCATGTCTCAGTTGCCCCTTTTCCGTAAGTGAATTTGTAACCAAACGTCTTTCTCACTATTCATTAACACTCATGTGAATGATTGCAAGTACTCATGAGCAATACTACAAATAAAATGAAGACAAACAATTACTGAGGTGAATCAACATCCAAACTTGTATTTATATAAAATCTACCACAATCACTTGCCAAAAACAATCAAATGTCCTTTGACTAGAATTATCATACAACTCTAAGGCCGAATAAATATGACCTAAAATAGTTGAACCCCCAATCGTATGTTTTTATTTCATCAAATTTTGTAACCATCGTGAACCACCGATGCTACAATAATCTCAAGCATTGAAGAAGAATAAAGACCCAAAATACATGGAAGCAAAATGTTGTGGCAACTATTATTGATAAACTCCTATCAACAGCAAACACGAGAACCGTTTTCAAAATACTACAATAAAGACCTCCAGATTGCCAAGAAGCATGCGATATCCCTGTAAAAAATTTGGCGATAATTTGTTTAAGGTTGGTCCAATCGTCATCATTATATGTTGGTAAATAATTACCCAACCCGACGGAAATTCATGAATCATGCATTGAAGTTATAGTAAATTTTAAACAAGATTTATTTCCAAATAGTTATACGAAACAAATAAACAAAAAAACATATGTGCACCGTAAAATCGTACTGTGTAAGTCCCCCCAACTCACACGTCGGGAGTTGAAACGTGTGGGTCACTGATGGCTAGCGCTCTATTATCACTTGAACATTAAATATGTCAGAGTTACCCAAAGACAAGCTAAATAAAGGAGCACATCCAGTTGAATCAAGGAGTTCTCTAGCTTCGTCAATTTTACAAATTTGGACGTATATCTCATGAACATATTCCAGATTGCCATGCGGATTTAGCTTTAATTCTCCCTCGTTTCTTAACCTCACCACATCGATTTTTGGCCTAAAAACTTTGGTGGAATTTTGTACCCGACAAGAGGTGCAGATTGTATAGAACTTTCGGCATTGTGTCTCGGCCTCGCGTTCTTTTTTCCGGTACGAGCGTCATATCTTACTAAACATTTTGTACTTTTTCAAATTAATGCATAGGACGGAGGGAAGAAATATTATCAACAATATATGAGATATATTGAAGATAAAAAAGTGGACTTAGTATTTGCTAGAGTTAGGGAGAGTTTTTGAAAGGTTTAAATCATAAATTCACAAAGAGGGGATGAGTGTTATGGAGTTTTAAGATGATATTGAAATGCACTAAAATGGGATTTTATAAGAATATATTATGATATTGAATTGAACCTAAATTGGTATTTATAGGAATTTAAACAATTAAAGGTTGTTGCACTCTTTTGTTTTGATATGTATGTAAAATATGTGAGGTGGAACTTGACAAACTACAGGGGTGTTTGTATTATTATGCAAAGTGAATAGTAAACCATCTGTGATTATTTATGAGGTGATATTTTCAAATTTTTTTATATGTTGAATGGATGGGGCATTAGCACGTGGAAGGAGAAGTTATCATCCGGAGTATTTCATGGGAGATGAACAAAATGACAACGTATGCAACCAAACCCAAAATCTCAAAAATAGAGTTCCGCTCGAGATAATGTCTTATAAGGCCGCAGTTTTGGTGTTTTATATCGTATACACGCTAGGATTATTTTCTCTTTGATATTGCATTTTTTCCTTACCAACGTCCAAATTAGCCATATGCGCTAGGATTGCTCTAAATCTATCATTTTACAAAATATGATTTCCAGTCCAGAGACAAGGGGCTCAACCATCGTATCAATCGCGTCTTAGGCAGCCCCATCTTGCGACTTCGAAAATAAAGTTGACATGGGGTCTGACAATCCCTATTGTGCCCTACTCTCAAGTGGAGGCTGACCTTCGGCATGTGCGAGAGATGGCAACCAAAGATTTTATTATATTATTGTTACCTAATGCACATTTAGGTTACCTCCAATTTAATTAGGAGATGTATATTTACCTTACTTGCAACAATGGGGTGAATGGATAAATAATGACATTGGGAACGAGTTAAGTTATTCATAACTGCTGTGGTATTTGGCAGTGTTCTTAAAGGCCGCGCGGGGAAGCACCTCACTTTGGGGCTAGTCGAAAAGAAAGCGGACCAAGTGAAAAAATCACCGTTTTTCATAAAAATTCAGTTCTAAATCAAAAATACATAGTATTACAGTGGCATAGATAATGCTCTAGTGCAGACTGTCCCGCATTTTAAAAGTGCGGACTAGACATGTGTCACCTGGCGGTGAGCCTAAAAATTATCGGCTAAATTATAGGCACTCTCTCTCTCTTTTCTGGGCTCACTGTCAGGTGATACATGTTCAGTTCGCACTGTTAAAATGCAGGACAGTTTGCACGAGCAGTACTGTATATAGAATATATATATATAGAAATCCAGAATAACATATTTGCTAAAGTACAATCTGATAATGCACAATTTGGACATTATCCATAGAAATATTTTCTTCGAGTGGGTGGAACCAATCAAACAGACCTTTACACTAAATAAGTACTACTATAAAACTCATATGAAAAATTATAATTTTCAACAAAAAATAGTGCGTGCGCATTAAAAGAAAATATATTTTACTCACAAATTGGACATCATCTTGCAACAGCTCTGGAGTGCTTGATAGAATTATATCAATGCCTTTTTGGTAGTCCAGTCTCCCAATAAATCCAATCTATATGAAGCATTCAAGTCGATAATAAAAGGAAGATGTAAATTATAATTATACAGACTGCAGAACAAGGAGTTCACTCTCACCAATGGACAATCACGCCTAATTGGAAGACCTAATTCTTTTTGCAAAGCAATCTTGCATTCAACCTACATTTTACGAAGAAAAAAAAAGGTGTAAGAAAGAAGCTGTGAAAAATAAACAATTGAAATTACATTTCCTGAACTATATCATACTAATATTCTGTAAAATATAAATAGGAACTAATGTAGAATGCGGAATTCAAAGATATAGTAACGACTTGACTTAATGTCTTTTGCTAATTCAGGAGAGGGAAAAAACATCCGAGTACACCATGCTCTCAGTCAAAACGAGTCACAGTTTGATTGTATCTCTCCCTTTCTTTAGGTGGCTGCTAAGTAACCACCAAAATTTCTCAGGCCCAGATGCATTATTTTTTGGGAGTTTTGGGAAAAGGTTCTCATAATTCTTAAGTGTATAAAAATAGGACACTCCACATAATTTTATAAATTTAGTTCCTATACTAAAAACACCATGAAAAATGGTACCGCTGGCGCGGACCAAAAAAATGAACTCCTAACTCTAAAGAGACCGCACAAACAAATGCTATTGTACCACAGGGACTAGATTTATAAACTTGAAAAGCATTGTCATAAAAATCCAACCACATGACTTTTACCTTAATTCTCTATTATTTTTTTAACAGTGCACAATCATTATTAAGCACAATGCCATACTGATTTTGTAGTACTTTCAGCAATAGCTCTATAGGGAACTGTACGACGACATTTACAGATAACATTTTGGAACATGAGACTTAACTACCTTTCCAGAAAGGTCATGAGCAGAATAATGGGAAGGAATATGTTCATCTGAAGACGGGTTCCATTCATTAATATCGATGCCATTTGTGATCCCTAAAAAATCAGAGTTAGATTGGTCACTTTCAGAAATAATGAATGCAAGTCAATAAATTAATTAAAAAAACATGCATGACTGTGAAAAGTTTCCATAATATAATCTTTTACAACATTGGGAACCCCAAACACAATAAAATGGAACATTGGGACTCATAAATGTGAAATAGATGAATCACTGTTTCTATATTTATTTAATTATTTTTATTAGAATTATTTCTCTGATAGAGTTTGGTCCTCTCTTAGGATCATTGCATTAGTATTCACTTTCCCATGAGCTACTAACCAAGTAAAAATATACAATTGACACTAAGCCCATATTAAAATTAAAACCTTAAATGATGACAACACACCAAGTGACAAAGAATGTAGGTGATCAAAGTAAAAAAATTTCAATTTTCACCTCCTGTCATCCCTCACTCCAACCGCAAGCCTAAACCTTCTAACAAATTGAGCAAGAAAACATATTGCTCAAGTTCACTATCTTTCAAATTGTTTTTGAAGGAAAGGTTCCAAAGTAACGACTGACTATTTAAAGAAGCTACAGGGGATATGAATTGAGAAGGCTGTTTTTAGTACATACCCACTTGAGTGACTTTTTTGTTATTACATTGTATTTTTCCTTTTATTAGGTGTTTAGTATTTTTGTTACATTTTTTTAATTGTAGCAAGGGTTGAGATGGAAGCTTCTAGAAGGTTCCATTAGTTAGTGTTGTCATGGATGAGTTGTCATGACAACTCATACTTGGCGAACAACTTCTAGAAGCCTCTCCCATTCCCTATAAATACTCCTCATGTAGCCTCATTTGAGGTATTCTTACACTTTTGAGATATTGAGAGGAAGCTGAGACGAGAGTTAAATCATCTTCTTATTTTCCATTTGACGCTCATTTACGTCAATTGGTATCAATTGGTATCAGAGCCTCGTTGGCTCCACCCGTCATTGTTGTTATTTAACAAATCGTAGACGATGGCAAATGGAACCTAAGAAGAAGTTTGCTCCCGTTGATTCGTTCACCGATAGGTTCGAGGAGGTTTTAAACTGCCTCGTAGCATGATTCAATGCTCTTGAGGCTCGTCTTCCTCCACCCGATGAATCCACGAGCCGTCCTCACTCCGCCGCACAAAACCCTAATCTCACCACCACCAATCTACCCACTACCAACCTTAAATAAAACACACCGGCCCAATACCACCACTACTTCCATCACCATTTCCCTAATTGTATCCTCTACCACTTCTTAACTCCACCCACAATTACACCACCACAACAGATCCCTAAAACTATAAAAAAAAAAAATCTTATGTTAAAACCCAAAATAAGAAGAAGCAAAAAATGGGTTTAAACTCCATCCTAGAGTCCCGAGAAAAAGGAGCTAGAAAGCAATCGCACCAAGAAGGACCTAAATCAAACAAATCGACCACTGGTTCCTCTGTGTTTTCCTTCCAAATGTCCCTGCGATGGTTAACGACGGCCTTCTTGTCCTGCAATGTCCACGGATGGTTAGGTTTGGGATCTTGCAGCCCTAGGAGACCACTCGACTCAGGTGGCTACGGTTTTTTGGGGGGGCCCACTTATTTTCAGAATTTGCACATGAGTCCCTATAAGTTTCAAAGCTCGAGGGCGAGCTTGGTTTTAAGTGGGGGAGAATGATGTGAATTGAGAAGGCTATTTTTAGTACATACCCACTTGAGTAGTATTTTTGTTATTTCAATGTATTTTTCCTTTTATTAGTTGTTTAGTATTTTTGTTACATTTTTTAAGTTGTAGCAAGGGTTGAGATGGAAATTTGTCATGAAATGAGTTGATCTCATGACAACTCATACTTGGCTAACAACCTTTAGAAGCCTCTCCCATTCCCTATAAATATTCTCCATGTAGCCTCATTTGAGGTATTCCTACACTTTTGAGATATTGAGAGAGTTGAGACAAGAGTTAAATCACCTTCTTATTTTCCATTTGACGTTCATTTACGTGTGAGAGAGAGAGAGAGAGAGAGAGAGAGAGAGAGAGAGAGAGAATGCCGAAGGCGGGAATGGGGTAGGGAAGGGAGGTTAAAGCAGGATCTCTATGTGAATTTGGTATTTTAACTTATGTAGAGATTTTTAGTTAATCAATTTTTGTATTAGTTAATTATAGTTAGTCAATTTACTAGTTCATTGTTTATTAGTTATGTAACTAATTTTTATTAATTAATTTATTAGTTAATTTTTTTTGCTGAAGTGACACCCTTTGATTGGATTGCTCAGTAAATTTGGACACATGGGCTACCTAATCACCTTTTCCAACAAATCTCCTAACGACCGTTTGAGGAAAGTCCCACACATCTAACCTTGGACGGGGTTTTAAAATTCTAATGGTAATATATTCCCTCCCAAAAGAAAGGCCGGATAGTTCAATGACCACTATCTCCTCTTACAACCTACTGAGGCAACTTTCTCCAACTACCATTCATCCTTAATGTCAATACCCAAAAGCATGCTTTTACCCAACTTTATCATTCATCTCGTCTTCCTCATGGGGGTTATTGTGATGTAATTGGTAATAGTAGTAGATAATTAATTAGAATTAGAATTATTAGTATAAGATATTTTTTAGGGTTTATATCTTATTTATCTAGGATTATTTGTTAGAATTAGAACCTAATTAGGAGCCTATAAATAAGATCATTTGACATCCATTTTAATCACTTAATAACAACAGCAACATGAATTTATAGGCCAAGGGCCTAAATTTTCTCTCCAATTCTCTCATGCATCTCCAAAAGTAAGGTGATTGCAAGAGTGGCCAAACCTTATTCATAGGAATGGGTATCTTGCTAGCGAAGATGACCATAAAGTGTCAAATGACTAAAGATGGCTAACTAAAGACATTGAAAGATAATATCGCCCTCTATCCTAATATAGCAATTAAAAGAGAAGAATAGCTTAATAAAATATGAAAATAAAAACACAAAAACAAAATAAACACTGGGATACGTCCCTCTCTCCAACTAAGGAAAGCTCGCCCACAAGCGTGAATATAATAGAGATGACCAACAGTTGAGACACGCAACACCACCATTCTCCCCAACTGGGGAGGGAAGTCGTCCACTGTAATGCATTGTGTAGTGGCTAGTAGACAAGTGAAGATGCCTCATCAAAAATCCCAATAATGGCCGGTAAACATGAACTCAGGCGGCGTAGCTGACAACACTTGAAATCAATACACCAACAACATCACAAACTAAAGAGGGTCATGTCAACCACAACAAGCTATCTCAATGCTAGGTACTGAAAGTCAACCTCTAATCATGCCTAAAATGCCACCCAAAATGGGTCCACATACTCATAATAACCAAATCATCCTGTAATAATGAACCAATCCCGAAATCACCAACAATTGTCGTATCAACAAAATCCTCTCCATTCCCAAATAGCAGAAAAAAGTCATCTACACAATACGACCTCATCTCCCTAAATCGAGTATGAGTCACCCAACTATCCTCAACAAAGACATCCAATAATCTCTGAAAAGAAACCCAACCTCTTCTTCCTCGAAGATGGGAAAGAAGTCTCTAAGGTAAAAATGTCCCAGACTCTTGATACTCAATAGAAGCAAAATGACTAGGTGCGGGATCCAAGTTGGGTCGGGGTAAGTGGTGGATTGTCCGAAGGAAGTTCGAAGGTGGTTTCTGGGTATTTTAGAATATCGGAGTGAGAATCAGATGGTCGAGAAAGATGAGGAGTTGTTTTGTAATTTTTTCAGAAAATAGGGGGCTAATGATAATTTCCAAACATTTTGGGGCTAGTTCCAAGATTTTCAAACAAAACATGGGTTGAAATGCAATTTTCATCAGTGGATTGAAATTTTGAGGGTGGAGATGTTATTTTTACTCAAAAAGAGGGAACAAGGTTTGGACTTACCTTAAGGGTGGAGATGTTATTTTTACTCAAAAAGAGGGAACAAGGTTTGGACTTACCTTTACGGCTCATCGAAGCACTTAGGGTTTTCAAACCTAAGTGAGCAGTTGCTATCTCCTTGCTCCAACAATCACCCGGAGCTCCAACAAAAATGGAAACAATCCGGCAAAAGTCACCTGTAATCTGCGATGGCAAATGATCCCCGACGGTTGAAGATTGGTCCATGGGGTTGAACGATCCTACGTTTTCAGCAAAAAAAAAAGGCACAAACGGTTCGTGAAAGGCTCCGATCACCGTTGGACATGGAGTTGATCGACGAATATCCCCGAAGGTCAATTAAGGGGCTCGACAGTCAGAATTGGCATAGGCTAGGTTCGGCTAGGGTTTTTTGGGTTTTAAGGGGATGTGGGTGGCAAGGGAAGCAGGGAGTTGGCCGTAAGGACTCGTCGGTGAGGGGGTAGTGATTCCATGTCTACGGTTTTTAGGGGGATCTTGGGTTGTTTATTGGGTGGTTAGTGAACATGGAAGGTTTGAGGTTTGGGGTAGGATGTTTCAGATCTGAAAGCAGGATTTTGGTGGGGGCGGCGGCGCCTGATTGCGAGCAATCAGAGGAGTGGTTAGCTAGTTCCTTCAAGCCTTACCCATGGCTCTACTACAACTTTGGCAACCACCTCAGAAGCGAATGTAACTCTAATACCAATAAAATATAAGTGGAAACATTTTCACACAACAAAATGGATTTAGAGGCCAAATGCCTATTTTTTCTCTTTAACTGTCGTTCGTCTCCAAAAGAAAAGTGATTACAAAGAGTGGTCAAAGGCCTTAATTATAGGAATGATTATATTTCTATAAAATTCACTAAAGAGGGCACACTAAAGACATTAAAATATAATGTCATTCTCTATCCTAATATAGCAATTAAAAGAGAGAAACAGCCTAATAAAACATGAAAAGAAAAATATAACAAATTTCAGTGAACGTCATATGGTTTGAGAGATAATTTCCATTAACTATTATGTGTGTGTATGTATTTAATTCCTTTGCATTTACTCACATTAAGTCCTTTATTTCCTGAAATTTCCCTTTACTTTATCGAGGGATATTAATTTTAGACGCAAATCTCAATGACGGTAATTTTTTTGAATTAATTTCTCTCCTTTAATTCTAGAGGGAATCAATATCATGTAGGAATCTTTCAATTTTTCCCAACCACCCTCTTCACACGAGTTAGGCACGATACTCGCAAAATGCAATTTTGGGAAGACCCCATATTATCGACCCGAGTTCTACCTTCCCCGCTCAAAACACCTGCGATTCAACCGCGTCGCCTGTTTTTCCCTTCTCAGAGAGCGGGTTTGTTTGATTTATTCAATTTAAAGGTGGGCTTAGTGTGTACGTATTATACGTTCAAATTGGAGGTGGTTTTTGTTATTATAGTTGTGTGAATTATAAGTTTGTTGTCGGATTTGTAATTTGTAAACAACATTGCTATTGAGTTTGTTTCAAGTTCCTGACATGGCTAAAGCATTCTAATGAAAGTGAGACGAATAGTGAACTTCAAACAATTTGCAACAATAAAGCGTCAAGTACACAATCAGAATTGACCTCTAATTCCAAGGCTGTTCTTGCAAATTACCCTAATACTAGTTTCAAGATCTACATATTCTCTTCAAAGTTAAGACCTCAATCACATGAAAATTATAATCGATACCACCACTGATATAATAGTTCTGTAATAATATAATCACAAGTTAGCATCCTTATCCTGGTTGTAGGGTGCAAACCACATACCATTGAGGACTATCTGACGACTACTCAAAAGCTCTTGTAGACCATGTCCACCTTCTGGAGTTTTTATCTCCCAAGAATAACCCTGAATATAATATTAACATTGTAAAAGACCTAAAAGATGATATAATGTAAGTCACTCATTTCGTGAACCCCACTCAAAGGTATAGAATATGTAAAATCTATTACCTGGCTAACAGTCAGTATCCGATCTGACGTCACAATTGCACCTTTTAGAACATTAACAGCTTCACCAGTGTCAAGGGCGTGGGTCCTTGCCCATGTGGGAAACACCCATTCCAGTGCTCCATACCACTCGGGAGGCAGTCCAAAATTATTGTAAGTTGCTGCGGGCTCCACTCCCTAAAAAACAAAAGAAGGAAGAAGAAACTGTTCCAGATTATTATTGCGCCTTTTTACTTCTTGAACATAAAAAAGCGACAAGTTTCAAACGTAATGAATAATGTCTATCCCTAAATGGATTTCCTATCTGGTTTATCTGAGATAATAAATCGCACAGCTCATAGTTATAAAGTAGGTATCATTCTGCAAGTAGGATTGAATGACTTCGCTTTTTATTGATATCACTTCTCCAATAGAACAATTACGGAAGTGTTATGACTTAATAGCAGGCACTCTCTTAGCCATGGTAGAATGGTTTCTTGCAGCATTTTTTATTATGAAATGAATATGAACAAATGGGTTGGAATATTGATAAAGGAATTTATTATTTCAATTAATGTTGAGTTAATAAAAACATGAATTTAGGATTTATGTTTGTTACATAGCTTTGTTGCATATCGCGTGTTAATGTGCTATTATTGAGTATATTAACCATATGAACTGAATGACAATCATTTACACAAACGATGTCTACCTGATGTGCCAGATTATGTATTACAAGGATACTTCGAGCATCCTTATAAACTCCATAAGGGCGATACTTTGCTGCCAAAAGTCTGAAATACAAAACAAGGCAAGATCCATACTTTGCAAGTAAAAGAAATGCATTATGGAAACTGTTAAGAACTTCTAAAGATATAAATAATCCTCCATCAAGGAATTGTGTAATAGAGAAACACCGGCCAGGCCTACCCAGGAGAACATGGTTTAATAGCCGCAAGACAATAATGTGTTTTTGTATAGTTCCTCTTATAGATAACAAACAACTACCTATCGTATTATGAAGGTAATAGGAATGCCCAAAAAACTGTTATTTCTTGGTGCACACTAATGGGGAAAGTGGAGGGTTGAAAATAATGATATTAAGTTAAGGCAAGAATAATTCTCCCTCCATCCCAAATTAGTAGTCGTGCTTCCCTTTTTAGTCCGTCCCAAATTAATAGTCGTGTTTCAAAAAATAATGTATGAAACTAGTGAGTTTATAAAGACCCATGCAAACAATAACCATCGGAGAACATTAATCCAAGTGCATGTCTTTGAATGCAAAGATATTCATCATTCCTAGAAGGATAATTTGGAAGTAAAAACTTTTTTTATATTGTTTGACTTTCAAATGGCGACTGTTAATTTGGGACGGAGGAAGTATATCATAGCACTTTTGTCAGATTATGCTACAATAGCTTCACATATTGCCGAGTGGATGTGAAGAAGTGGATTACATATCTACCGGCAAGGGTGGGGTCATGTGTTATTAAAGGGGAGCAATATACGCCCTTAATTTTTTTTAATTATTAAGACTAATATTGATCTCAAAATTAAAACATAAAACTAAAAGAAATTGCATATATTAGTTAAGGTTTCCTCCCAAAGTTTGAAAAAATAAATTTATTAATCAAGTATGACCCCTTCAATTTCTTTTCGAAACAAAAAAAAATGCATATATTAGTTGCATTTTGAGTGGAAAAAAATAATAGTAATACAAATTTGCCTCCCAAGAATTGAGTATTGTGCATACTATTTAAAAATGGCCCCTTAAATTTTTTTAAAGTAAATTCCACTCATTAGAACAATGACCGTTTTGCCCCTGGTTATATCATGAATATTTTACACTACTATCTTTGTAAATTTTCAAAATTCAAGTTGGGCAATAGATCCTCTTATGCACATGTCTGTTTGAGCACAGGTGTCTTAGTGTGTACAAGCGCCATGCGAGCACAACTAAAATTAATGTCAAAGCATTACGCCATGCATATTGAAGATCCTAAGAATCAACCACCCTTACAACACATGGATTGGGAGGTAGAAGGCTAACATGTACAGTGGAAACATAGAATGAAGAAATATATACAATAACAGCAAGAGTTCGAAGCAAGTTAATCACATACACTGGGACCAAGCCTGCATGCCAGTCGTTAGCAAGGAACACACATTTCTCTCCATACGTAAACCCTCCCAGCGGAAGCACTAAAGGAGCTTCGCAAGCTGCGTGACAAAGTAAAGTGAACCGAAACTGAAATACCCAAAAGGTGGGTAACACAGAAAAGAAAGCTGTCATTGTCAATATAAATTATAGCCTATTGTTTCGGCAAGTTTGACACAATAAGAGAATAAATAGTACAAATAGTACCTGATTATCACCAAAAGCACCAAAAGTATCACCATACGGATTTCCAGGACGGTGGTATGAAGGGTGGTTCACAAATACCTAAAAGGGGGAGAAGCCAAAACTTTTTCATGACCTACATACTTGAATTAAATTAACATACTGGCCCATTAAATATAAAGAAGTTGTGAAATGAAATGATAAGGGAGGAATATATAAGTTGACCCATTAAATTAGGTATATTCCCCATACAATAATACTAGATCTCGATTTACCCCCTAGTCTATTTTGTCTCGACTCACCCCTGAAGTGCACAACCGTTTTGAAATACCTATTCCGTCATTTTATGTTTGAAAGCATGACCGAAAATTTCTCATAGTGAGGTGTGTATTTATAATACATATATATAACAAGTAATACGTATGTAGTATATATGTATACAGTACATATACAGCCTATTTATATATGTGCACTAGATATATATGTTTGTGCCTGTGCGTTATGTAAAAATTTATCACAGTCTCATATATATAAAGAGAGAGAGAATCAAAGAAGTTAAAATTTCAAATGGCAACTGACGAAATGGGTATTTCAAAATGGTTGTATACTTTAGGAGGTGAATCGAAACAAAAGATAGATTAGGGGGTAAATCGAGATCCACTATTACTTTAGGGGGGAATATATTGAATTTACTCTAATCTATTTTCTTACCCAATCAACACCTGCCCTATACTCGTGAAAGAAAGCAACGTCCTGCATCCCTCCAGAGCAATAGACCTTGATTCGGCAGTCAACGTCAGTTGCACCAGCAAATTTTATATCAGAAGGACCACCATGCATATATCTAGGAGAGACAACCATGACACGATGTCCACGGGCAGCTAGTGCTATAGGGAGAGAACCACAAACATCTCCTAAACCTCCTGTCTTTGAATACGGCGATGCTTCAGCAGTTACAAAAACAATATTGTAAGTCACTTTGGTAGGGATATTCTCTTCTATTTCAACATCCTCAGTCACTTCCTCTTTATCAATAGCAACTTTCTCAATAGATCCAATGACTTTGCTATCACCTGGGATTCAATTATATGATACTTGCATCATCAACATATTTAATATGGGAAAGTACTCAGCATTGCACAACTTTTCTATCTAGATTTATTTTTTATAACTAGTTGTACTGTTGATTTAAACCCCAGGAGGTTTCCTGTATTTCAAACTTACTCTGGTTGTATTCAGACTAAGCAGGCAAGGGTTGGCAAAGATATACTTAAGTGCGTGCGTGTCATGGATGGTCGATTAAATAGAACTTAACAAAGAAAATAAATAAATCCCTTTGCAAACATTTAAAAAAATTTACTTTAACCCCTGAGATAATTGCATAATTAAACTTGCCCCCTAGAAGTTCAAAAATTAGACTCGACCCTATATGCAACGGATAATGCAAAAGGTACAATTAGGTTGATTCGCATGCGGAGGTAAGTCTTATTCTTTAACTTCTAGGGGGTTAAGTCTCAGGGGGCAAAAAAAGGCTATAGTAGATACATATGAATCCTACTAAAGAATTTGCAAAAATTGATTCATACCCAATGAATGAGCATATATGCTTTTAATTAAAAATCCCTTTCGTCCTGGACCCCTGGTCTATTTCAACAGCAGGATAATTTTGGCATGCTAATGCCAGATAAACAACAAAGGACATACAGTCATGTAGGTGAGAATTGATCACCCTTCATATATTTACCCACAAATTTTACATACTAGCATTATTATAACCAATAGTAAGAATATTTTCTAGATCGTGCTCATCACTAAAAAAATTCTAAACAACATAGGCAATCCACATGACTCAATTAATACACACTTTGTCTAATGACATCACTTTCAATTTACAACCTAAATCTGGAGACCATTGGATACCATCTAATTAGGTCCTGCTTGCCTAATCTCGAAACTCAAAAGAACTACACAAAGACAAGCTGTAGTACCAGAAAAATGCAGATGCTTCAGACGGTAGTCCAAATTTTTTTTTTTAAATAAATTATTAGCACTTAAGACTAGAAAAAAAATCTCCAAATTTTCAGCAGGGCAGGGCGCCCTACTACTAGATTGTCCATGTGTACAAACTAGGGGAGTTCAAATAACCAATGGACTGACAAACTGAACTGGATCAAAACTGGTGGTATTTTAATGCCACAGTTAGGCCGGAGTCTATTAGTTGAAAAGCCAATTACTTTCGTCTGGCCAGTGATTTAGTAAGAAAAAAAAACAAAAAAAAAACCCTAATTTCTCCAAACACTTCTTTTTTCTAAACTCATCCTCTCTCTCTGTCAAACACACAGACCTTTCATCTCCATGGAAGAAGGCTCTGCCGCTCCAGATCTCTTCTTATCCCGCTCGAATATTTCTTCTTCTCCTTCTCCATGGACAAAGCCAAAATTGAAGATTCAAAGCACTATAAAGCTTGCCTCGAAGTCGAAGAACGAATGTGTCCAATTTCAGGTATAGGGTAATGAGTCTTTGAGTATGTAAAAGGTGGGTCCAAAACAGCCGAAACATACCCATTTTGGTTATATTGTCGTGCAGTAAGAGAGCCTAAAGAGTTATGGATCTGAGATAGCAGACCTTATCAGAGAGCAAGATAAGAATACAGTACAAAACAACAAGGGATGTGCTCACAAGTGCAGGTCAGATAAGAATTATGGATCTGAGATATGAAGGTGTGTAAATTTAGATACAAAATATTATGGAGCTGAGTGCCTAAAGAGTTATAGATCTGAGATAGCAGACCTTATCAGAGAGCAAGATAAGAATACAGTACAAATACAAAACAACAAGGGATATGCTCACCAGTGCAGTGATAGATCAAAGTAGGGAAGTGGCAGTGAGTTATGAAGGTGAGTAAATTTAGATACAAAATATTATTGGGAGCTTTAATAGTGATTTAGTGGAGTTTCTCTCAAATGTTTCTAATATGTTTTACTAAAGAAAAGGGTGATTAATATAGTGGGATTATGGATGATTTGAGTCGTTAAAGTTTAAATAGGACGTGCATTAATTGTGGGTCAATATAATTATCAGATGGGGTTCATATTTGTATTGATGAGGGAGTGTGCGACATAAAGGAGAGACATCCTTACAAACGTGTCCTGTCAACTAAAGGTTGGTCATGATGAAGTTTAGGGGATGCTAGCTGGGGGGTCAAAGGTTATTTAAAGGGCTTATTGGTTGTGGGTATCAAAGTAGTCTCATTATTCTCTAGTGTTGTTCATCTCTTTGGGGTGGTTAGATTTGTTAACTCCACTCCCCATCCTTCAAATCAATACCCTTGAAACTCTACACAAACGGGTTGGTTCGACTAGACCTATCGTACCCCTTAACTTCCCTGTAATTTAAGTGATTAACAAATTAGAGTCCAAGTACCCAAATAGAATTGTAAGAAAACCAACCAGGATATGTTGTTTGATGCTTGTGATCTTGATCTAAATATGTGAATCTGCCTTTGCTTCCTAATCTAAATATGAGAACGTGCATTTGTGTCTTCCTTTAAATATGTGAATATGCATTTATGTCTTCATCTGAATAGGCCAATTGTGGGTATGTATGTGTCTACTTGTTTTCATCTTTGCATAATTGCGATTTTTGTGTGTTATGTCTTAACTATAAATATTTATCTCCTTCATCTCTCCATGATATTAACTTGTGGAAGATACACAACAACAACAACTAAAAATTAGGGTTTCTATTCGCATTCTCTTTCAATATGTCGAGTTACGTACAAAAGATGATAATATAATATACTTATAGGACTCAGGGAAGCTAATGTACAAGTTACCATGATAAAATAAGGATGCCTTTATTCTAACCCAATATTCCTTTTTATACGCCCCAATTTAACAAGTTTAAAACTATCAACATTCTAAATGTAAAAGACAACCTATTCCACTTGAGTCACCCCGATTAGTTTTTACATTGAAATGATTAATTAATTCCATTTTGAATGACGATTCAACATCGATTAGGTTTACAGAAAACAAACAAAACACAATCTGACGTAAATAACGCCAAATGGGAATCAAGATGAAGATATCTCTCGTCTCAACTCTCTTTCAATAAACTCTCAAAGTATAAAATGCCCCAAATGAGGATACAAGATAAGTATTTATAAGGGGGAGGTAGCTTAGGCTCTAAGCTAAATATCTAATTACAAATATACCCCTAAGAGCCTTTACTACTCCCACCTCTAAATACTAAACAAAAAGAGAAATACGACTCAACAAAACAAAAGAAAAATAGAATTACTAAAAACCCAAAAATGACCAAAATGCCCCTGATCCACATCATTCCCCTCCCTTCCCCCTCGAAAAGAGTTCGTCCTCAAACTCAAAGGGGTAGGCCCTCGGTGTCGCCGTCTAAGATAGTGATGAGAGCATGCTGCGGCGCAGTCTCCTCTGTCCCATCCAGGTACTCAGGTCCTCCATAAGCAAGGAGAGCTCGGCGCCGTGGCAAAGAATAGTCTGAAGTCCTGTACCCAACCACTCCACAATTGCGCACTTGAAGGTCACCAGGTGGGAGGATGAAGGAGGCGGGGCGGTAGTGGCCGGTGTCGCTGAAGTAGTGGCCGGAGCAGGAGCACTAGAGATGGCCGGTGGAGCAGGAGTGACAACGAGGCGTTCACAAGCAGGAGGAGCGGTCTGATGGAAGGATTCCACCTTGGTTGCATACTCAACCACCTTTAAAAAGGTGGTGATATCGCGCAAGGCAAGGTCCCTCTGAATGTAGCTCCGTAGGCCATGGATGTAGCGACTAATCCTCTGCTCCTTAGTCTCTCCTAGTCGAGTGCGAGTACATAAAATTTGAAACCGCTCCGTGTAGTCTAAAACAGAGGAGTCATGTTTGAGAGCTTGGACACAGAGGAAGAGATCTCGCTCATACATAACAGGAACAAAGGTAGCCATCAACACGGTACGCAACTCGTCCCACGATTGAACGAGAGGTTGCCCTGCGCTGCTCTAGATCACGCCACCATACACTAGCATAACACTAGAACTTCGGCCACCGCTCAACCATTTGTATTCAAAGATGCGCTCCATCGCGGCAAGCCAATCAATCACTGCATCCGACTGGAGATGACAATCAAACATCGGTACATCTACTCGGATATTTCCCTGCATACTCTGAGATAACATCTGCAGGATTAGGCGGGCAATGGAATCGCCTCCCTAAAAGGTTAAATCACTTGCGTCAATCTCTTAATCACCTAGCGGAAGGTCCTCAATTGGGCCTGCAGTGCTGCCTCCGAGGCGGTGGATGAATAGGAACTGGAGAGGGAGGTGGAGCCTCAAGTGATGCTAGTGATGGGACATACGGCGGTATCACCGTCACAGAGGAGGTGGTGGTAGTGCTGAAACCATAGGTTGTCTCAAGGGGCACTGGTCCATGTGATGGCCCCGCTGGTAGCATAGGAAGCAGTGCCGCTCAGAAATAGGCACATAAGGTCGAAAGGTGTCATGTTTATGCGCCAATTCGTTGGGGGGAGGAGCCTCAAACTCCGAGAAGGGCTGGGAGTCAATCCTGCACTCACTCGAGGGGAGGGAGGTCCATCATGATTGGGGTCGAGGGGAGGGAGGTCCATCATGATGTGGATGATCGAGTCAATCCTGCACTCACTCGAGGCATCTACGGGGGAAGAATGTGTTGAACGGATGTCCCAAAATGAATGTGGGTGGGAAACGTGCCTCAGATGTCCAGGAGGTGGAAGGGTAGTATGTAGTAGAGGTGGAGGCGAAAGCTTGGTGAAGGAGGTATGAGGGTAGTGGTGTGGGACAATAGAGGTGGGTAGGGTCGGGGGAATAGAGGGGAAGTAATGGGATGGGTAAAGCTCATGGTGCCTCTAAAGGTGGTGACGGTGGTAAGTAGAAATATGGTGGAGGTGCGGATCATAGTGAGAGGCAACAGGAATGGGGTCTAGGGTTTGATGGGACAAATGGGAGGAGAGGACTCGAGGTGGTGGTGGTAGGTGGGGAGATGGCGGTTGATGCTCACGTAAATGCGGGTCGAGTGGGGGGAAGGGTTCATGTATGTGTGGGGGCTAGGGTTTGGCATTGGAGGGGGAAAAAAGGGTTAGGAGGGCAAATCCTAGGCGTGGGTTGCCCTGGGAGGAGAAGGGGGTTGCCAAAGGGAATTCGGCGGGTTTGGTGGGTTTTCGAGTCAAATCAGGGGGTAAACGGGGTGGATCGGTGAATGGGGGAGGGATTCGGGCCCGGTCGGATGGGGGAAGGGTCGCCGACACTAGGGTTTGCCCCTGGCAGCTGTCGACCACCGCTAGGGCAAAACCCTAGCTGATCGGGGCCATTATGGGTTGTGGAATGCAGGTCGAACACCTGAGGTGGGGTCCGGCCCAGGTGGTGAAAAGGGGGATTGCGTTGAGGTGTTCCCTGGTGGTGGCATAGAGCCCCACTGCTTCTAGAGGTTTATGGTGGATGGTCGGAGCCGAATCTAGGCCAAGGAGGCTGGCCGATGGTCGACCGCCACCTCTGGATGAGTGGTGGGTGGACTAGGGTTTGTGGGATTTTGCTTTTTGGGGGGTAAGAGTGTAGAATGGGTCGAAGTAGATGTGTTAGGGTTAGGGTTTTGGGTGGGGATGGGGGTGGGGGTGGGGGCGGGGCGGTGTGAGGGTGGCTCGTGGTGGACTCCGGTGGTGGGAGGCGGGCGTCAGAGGCATCCATTCGAGCCACTAGATGGTTCAAAACCTCCTCAAAGCGGTCAGTGCGAACATCCACAAGGGCATATCTCCTCTTGGGACCCATTTGTCATTGTCTACGATTTTATATGCCTACACAACAACTACAACAATAACAACGGTGGAGCCAACAAGGCTCAAATACCAATTGACGTAAATAATGCCAAATGAGAATCAACATGAAAATATCTCTCGTCTCAACTCTCTTTCAATAAACTCTTAAAATATAGAATGCCCCAAATGAGTCTATAAGGTGAGTATTTATAAGGGAGAGGTAGCTTAGGCTCTAAGCAAAAGATCTAATTACAAATATACCCCTAAGAGCCTTTACTATTCCCACTTCTAAATACTAAACAAAAAGAGAAATACGACGACTCAACATAACAAAAGAAAAAGAATAGTACTAAAAGCCCAAAAATGACAAAAAGGCCCCTGATCCACATCACAATCAAAGTTGTATTGTAAAAAGTACTTAAAGCATCATCGATTTAAATATTGAATACGATTCCCACACGATCATTGATAGAATCAAATATTACCGGTGCCCGAAGTCATATGGCCCGACATGCTTCAGCACTAACGTTGCTAATGTGATCAAGCATGAGCTTTTCAACAGGATTTTAAAATTTGAAACAAGAAATTGACCGCCAAAAGTATTTCATGGTGTTGTAAACATTGATCTTGTGGATTGAAGAGATAGCAATGTTAACCCATGGCCTAAGAAGCTTGTCAGAGTACTATAACTTTTAAGGCCAGAAGTTTTATAAAGATTTATGGAAATATACCCAGGTTGATTTCATCCTAATAAGACCTTTGAAACTCCATAGATAGTAGCCAGGTAAAAAAAACGTAGGTAAAAAAAACGTAGAACCTGGCATTTAAAGTTTAAAACAATGTATACACCCCATATAGAAAGGGTGCCTTAATAGTTAGACTTTGTGCACGTGTAAAAAGTAGGTGTGTAGAAAGGAAAATGGGGTTGAAATAAAAACATCCTAATATAAAAGTACTAAACTACCCCTAAAAACTACTCTAGAATATTCCTATTTACTATTGAATATTATATGATTCTTGCAAAAAAAAACATTAGTTAAATAAATTCAATTAGAATCCTTCTTGCATGCGCCTCCCCTCGATGGACAAAGCTCAACCACGAGCTATATGGGAAAACCGGGCCATCAAAATTACTCCCTATTACCACATCAATTATAAGTTAATCAAAATGTACTATCATTTTTAAACACAATGATGAGTTGAGAGAAATTTCGTGGTACCCTTAGCAGCCACCAAAAAAATGGAGTCTTTTGGGCCTTCTAATTTTGAACTACATTGATTTCCATCCAGATTTTAGGCGGCAAAAATTAAATTCCTCACCAAATAAGTAGAACTTGGGGGAAAAAACTCAAAACTGTCCAATACAATGAAATCCACAGTTTGGACCCCAACTTCAATTGCCCCCGTGTGGATTGGTGCCTAACTTCATTGAACCCAAAAGTCACTTTAGTAAAATGCTCATAGCCAAATAAGCCACCCATCCTTCTTTTGCCCTACCAAACAGTCCTTTGGATCAGCTTATTTATAACCACCCCATCACTGAGTAGAGGTGCACTAAGATCTCACACAACTTTCTGAATACTAGCAGACCCAAAAGAACCATCGAATGTTGTGCTAGGGAGCATCATACGTCCCATAGACTGCCAAACACCTTATCCCTCGGCTTTGAATGACTGACTTCGCCCAAGTGTAGTTCGCCTCCCTTAGCCTTGAGTCCCTCCTCAAGGACAATCCATCTCAGCGACATCCTTTTGCCTTCTGTTTTTCTATTCCAATCCCTAAAAATCAGCTGAATTAGTGACCTATGATACTTCTTGCAGAACTTCAGGCAAGAGATTCCAACACGTCAACCTGATACGAGTCAACACCAAATTGAATTGAGATGATGGGGAGCCCCCACATTAGATCCAGTGAAGACTTCGAAAGTTCACCTTAACTCGCTCACACCACTTAATACCCGCCTATCTCATCGTTAATAGCACACCTCCACCTCCATGTGCCAACAACTTCAATCGAGTTGTCCTCTGCGACTGCCGATGTAGCGCAATGTGGGATGCTGAAACTAGATGTCATCGCCAGCACTGTTGTAGCCATCAGCACCAGGATATTGAAAAGGGAGAAGGCTGAGGAAGACCAACAACAACGATTTGCATAGCAATTTTATCGCACGAACTGATGTTGACGTGGGCGAAAAATTCATCAAAGTCCAATGATGACAGAATCAACCAATTTGAAGAGGCGAAATTGTGTCTTCTTCCCAATCGTCATCCTCAAAATACCTTATCTCCATACCACTCTTCCTTAATGGATCCTGACTCCTTCCTTTTCTGTCCAAATCAACAAGGAGAAGAAGTGCGTCCTAATTGAGACCCGTTGAAATGATGCGGGACAGTGTAGTACAGCAGATGCAGATTCCAACTCGGCAACGCGACGTTTGTCCAAGCAATTGTCGCAATCGCGCTTCATTACTTCGTACTCCGGCTTCAAAAGTGGCTTCATCTTCAAACTCAACAACCTTCTGACATAAATTACACGTCAATGGCCAAAAAAATATAAACTAAAACAATTTCTAGAGAGAGAATCAAGGGATTTCTTATATTCAAAATGGGGGTTATCCTCAAATGAGGTTTACATGGGATATTTAAAGGGAGAATGTAGCTTAGGCTCTAAGCTATGATTCAAATTACAAAAATACCCTTAAAAGCATTTGCTACTTCTTCCCTAAATACCAAGCAAATAAATACTTAAAAAAAAATATAACCAAATAAAGAAAATAACAAAAATGCCGTAAAATCCTAAAAATACTAAAAATGGCCTATAAACTTCTAATTCTCATCACTCTCCCCCTCTTAAGACCAAGCCCGTCCTCAAGCACTCAAATATTGGGGTCTCACAAGGAAAATCCAAAAAAGTGTCAAAAACTTGTGGCGGATAATTTTCTGAAAGTTGAGTGTCCAACCCACAAATTTTCTTCTCATTTATTCTTCTCTCTTTCTTTCTTCACCCAAACCAGTCCTAAAAGCTTCCTCCGAGTCAAAAATCATCGTTTCAGAGTTGCCATGAGGGTCTTGGGGTGATCCAGCCTGGGCAACAGTGTTTTGGCTAAGAGGAAGTGGGATCCAACCAGATCCGAGTGGCGTGAGGGAAGATCTGGGTTGTTTGGGGGCTAGAATTTTTTTTGGGTCGGCAGGGGTGGGGCTAGCTGCCAGGGGTAGGTTGGCTGGGAAATGTAGGGGTAGGGGAGGGTGGTGGAGGCTAGGCTAGGATTAGAGTTTTGAAGCCATTGGAAGAGAGCATCAATTCGTTGTTGTGTTCTATCCAATATTCGCATCATCTCTTGGTAGAACTCCTCTTGTTATTGTTTGGATTTCTTTGGAGCCATTGAATGTAGCGTACAATTTGATAGACACGTCGATACACCAAACACCAATGTTGGAGCGACACCTCGCTTTAATACCAATTTAACGTAAACTACACATCAATGGCCAAAAAAATATAAGCCAAAACAATTTCTAGGGAGAGAATCAAGAGATTTCTTATAGTCAAAATGGGGTATATCCTCAAATGAGGATTACATAGGTATTTAAAGGGAGAAGGTAGCTTAGACTCTAAGCTATGATTTTAATTACAAAAATACCCTTAAAAGCCTTTGGTACTTCTTTCCCTGAATACCAAGCAAACAAATACTAAAAAAAATTACAACCAAATAAAAAAAATAAAAGAAAATAACAAAAATGCCGTAAAATCCTAAAAATGGCCCGTAAACTTCTAATTCTCATCACCTTCTTACAAAACTCTTTGTACTTTTGTATCCTAATGTGTCAGTATACCAGTGGAAGCATTCGCAAGTCAATTGTTTTGACTTCTCCTCAATATCTTTCAGTCACGCCAATAACCACTGGCTATTTCATCATACACACCGGCCCAACAGGAGGAAACGTCTTTTGACAAAAAACCCATATTGATGAATTACACAACAACGATCGCGCTTCAATACCAATATACCCAGATTACCATAAGAAAAATGTACTAAGTTATCCCTAAAGGCTACTGTAGAATAATTTTACCGAATGTTTTGCTATTTTTGTTAAATAAAGCCAAGTACAATTGATTAAATAAATATCAATAGAAGCTACTATTAGAATCATTTTTTGTCGCACACCTTGCCTATAATATACATCACTCCATGACTGTACAAAGCAAAACACCACACCAATATACGCTTGACCGTACAAGACCACTCATCAGTTAACCGACCTTTCCTCATGGTCCCAAAATAAATACAACCAAGTTCAATCCATGATATTAAATGAAGGGCGGTCCATGACTATCCATGAAAACTAATTCAAACCTGTAATTTGTTTATCTTTTGACACCGTGTAATCTTCTCCCATGCAAACGTCTATCTTTTGCATTTATGGAAGTATAAGACCAACTCAACCCTAAATGCGCCATATTTGGCTTTGCCCATTTTTGCAAGTGCCTGGAAACCAGTCGTTATTGTAAACAAGGACCTCGGGCATCAAAAACCATCTCGCTTGTAAGGCTTCGAGCTTCAGAGGTCTTGTCGGACAGATGATAGTTATTCTCAACGGCTCTTTTCAAACTTCTAGTTTCTTTATAACTATATATATTATATAATAATAAATAAATAACTACCACATTCAAATTCAGTCTATATCTCAACCAACTCAATATTTGTGTTTCTTTCCCACCTCACTTCAAGCCCGAACCTCCACAAATGTTAGGCATCGAAATACGAGTTTCATTACTAAGGAGGACGTGCTATTATATCGTTGGATTTAGGCTTTCGAGTACTACGTGGCACAAATCATTAACGGCTTTCGATTTTACAACAAAAAAATTGCCACGTTGAAAGGATGAATGTATATGCAGAACCCCAGATCGTCGAGCTAGCCTGTGAACAACTTAACAGAAGGATCTCACCAAATTTGTCAGCATCCACAGACGATCAGATGAACAGTGAGTCGGGAAGTGGGGGAAGTATTAGGGATGATGTAAAGCTCACTAGAGACACTTAGTTCAAATGAGGGATTACTATAAGTTCGATGAGTGTTGAGTAGTAATGGAATACACCCCAGGTGGGTCACGTGCCCATTGACTCGGTCAAGCCAACAAAGAAAGTAAGCGTCGAATCTACCTCCACCATTGTTGTTCTGTTCTGAACTATATTTCTCCTCAATGGGTGTTTCCAATATCCAACGGAAAACATGAATATGGGGGACGACATCAAGCCTACTATTCCCAGTGTGCATCCCCGAAGGAATATTGCGAAGGAGAAGAGAAAAGTCGCCGCCATCATCACTTCTGACGACGTCACACCTTAGATGCTCAGTCGCAATCAACTCGCAACTTGAAAGAATATATAGAGAAAACAATACTGACGTGACAAATAAAGCACGAAGTTCTTACATGAAAATTAATACTAACAAAACAAAATAAAAAATCGACAATTACAACAAGCCGATTTGGATAAAGAGCTGATTTAACATTTTATTCACAGTGTAGCAGGTGACGACTATTGAATTGAGTGGGGGTAAATATCTTGTAGCCCGAACACTAGTTATAGCCATTGATCAGTTTAAAAAATTCTAGCATTTTTGCCCAACTGTTGGGTTACAAGATAGGCTTCACCAAAACTCATTTTGTCCAATCGCCTATAGTAAGGCCTTCTTCAATCTTTCTCTTTCCAAAAAGATTTCTATACTAGTTGGCATGGGCATTTTAGAAATCAACCGTGTTCAATTTTCATCTATTTCAATAACATAGAAAGCCCCTTTAAAATTCTTTCTCTAACAATTGAATCCATCTATATGATGTGGCAGATTTTCAAAGCAGTTGTACAAACTTTAACCAACCCAAAATAACCTTTAACCTACCAAAAGGAACGTGGTCGATCAACAGTGTTCCATGTCATATTGTCCAACCACTCGAGGATTTCTACATCTACAAATCACCTTAGAAGATTTCTATATGACTCGCTACCCACGTCATATTCACTCTCAGATATTAGATCCCATTGATCAATATTTTTGCCTTTGCTATTTCTATGATAGAAAAAATGGATGATAGAAACATTAGTTGGAGTTGGCCTTAGTCTCCCAAGACAATGTTGTTCTTATGTGGCAAACATTTTAAATTTATACATTGTACATAAAAATCTTCATCAGTGCAAATGTATATACATTAACTTTTATCATATGTAAAATAAGAGACATTCGCAATTGCATTGGAGAAGTATTTTTTGAGTTCATTGTCAATAGCTCCTATGTGACATTTATTTCATATTTTAAGTGACGTAATAACTACCTAGCTGAAGAACAGTAGCAAAAGCAAATTCAACCTCTCCTATCAAAGCTAACTCTCTCAAAATCATTTAATACTAATTAAGTATTACAAAAGAAAAGCCTCTTTAAATGGGCATTACATGACTTGGGCCAAAAACTCGTACAAAATTAAGAAAACGAAGAAAAGGAAAATAGATAACATTATATATATATATATATATATATATATAGTAATTAGTTACCTAAAACAAATAATAATTCAAAAATTGAAACCCCCCTCTTATCTTGCTCAATTCAACCCACCCCTTGGGCCATACTTTATGTCACTCTCTCCTCCTTCGGAAAAGCTCATCCACGAGCTTTCGAGGAAAATTACAAAAGGTCGTGCCAAATCCACAAATATTTTGAAATTTATTTTGACTTTGTCTTTGCTCCAAAATTATCTTTACTTAAAATTTAATGTAACAAAAATTATATTTTGCTTCAGGGAGTGATCCAAACTCCAAGCCCAATATATCCCAAGCCCACTTGTTTGGGCAAAGGAATTAAAAGTGAAATTTGGAACAATTTTATTTCTAATTCCCATAGTTAGACCAATAAAATCCATAATGTGAGCACTTTACTTAAATGGGCTTGAACACACAAGATAAGCCCAAGTTTCGTTTAAGACAACACATACATGATCAAGTCCAAGTACTTTGATTCTCCTTCAAAAATAACAAGTTCGAAGCCAAAATTCCCAATCCATCTTTCAATGTCTTCTGATGTACTTTTTTGGGTTTCGGCGATGTTTAAGGAATGGCCATCCAGATTTGAGACCCTCATTCCCATATCTTCTCATACTCCACCTGTACCACTATCAACAACCAGAGGAAGTGCGACCTCCAATGAGATCACCCCGTCCTTCTTGACGGCTCCTTAACGTTCATCGGTACCTCATCTCCAGAGGAGGCAACGCCATCCACTTGCTCATGGCTTCCTCCAGAAGCCTTGTCGGTGACGAATGTCATTGGCTCTTCCTAGTTCTTATTGTTGGACCTACTGAGGGGAGTATTTGCGATGTCTAGAGAGGCCTTGCGATCGGAGGTGCAAGGTATATGAGGGTGGGCTTTGTGGAAGGAGTTAGTGGTTGGATATGTGGTGGCTTTGGTGTTGTAATGTAGGTAGTAGAAGCTTAGGGTTGGGGTTGGGTTCTAACGGGTTTAGGACCGTTTATGGGGTCCGGCTAGGGCTTAGCTCAATAAAAAAAAAACTCTAAACCAGCTCAATGATAAAACGACCTTGTCGAGAGGTCGAGAGTGGCAAGCTATCAAGAACGTACCACTCAATAGGATGACTTTGATAAAGAAGTTGAGAAACGAGAGACGGAGGGCCAAACTCAACCTCTCAACTTAAAGTTTATCTCTCAAACTCTCTTAATATTAATTGTGTATAACAAACGAAGAAGAGCACCTATAAGTCACTAACCAGAGGAGGCGCGACCTTCGATGAGGTCACCTCGTCCTTCTGGATCGCTCCTTGTTGTTTATTCACTCATAGTGACCAATGGAGGCAATGACATCCCCTTGCTTGTGACTGCCTCCAAAAGCCACCTCGGTGACGCTGGCTCTTTTTTATTCATATTGGTGGACCTGCTAAGAGCAACTACAATAGTGAGCTCTCTCGAAAGGAAGTTTTACACATCGAACTTTTCCACTGTCAAGAATTCCAATGTCGTTCGCATGAATCAATATGAATAATATTTTTTAGAGTGAAAGAAATATTTCCTCATATTAATTAAAACTCACACTCGTACGAACTTGTATGAGTTGATACAAACAAATGAAGTTCGTATCATCAGTCGTTCTCAAACTTTAGAGAATTGCTATGCACTATTCTTCCCACCATTGCAGTCATGGAAATCTGTAAACTTATAAATTTTCTTAAATAGTAGCACCACCATTGTGGTTTCACTAGGGGGCATTTGCAAAGTTGGGAAAGGCCTTGGGGTCGGCGATGCAAGGTGAATTGAGGTTGGGCTATATGGACGAAGTTAGTGGTTGGGTTTGTGGTGGCAGCATTGTGATGTAGGTGGTAGAAGGTCGGTTAGGGGGAGTGGGTCTAATATGTTTAGGATCATTTGATGGGTTCGGCTAGGGATTGGCTTAACAAAAAAAAATATTTTGAACCTTCACAAAATGGTAAGGTTGTCCCACTATGACCTGGAGGTCACAGGTTCGAGTCGCGAAATCAGTCTCTCTGCACAAGCAGGGGTAAGATTGCGTACATCTAACCACATTACCCCGTAGTGGCGGGAGCCTCGTGCACTGGGTTTGCCCTTTAACCTCCACAAAACGGCATCGTCAAAACATCAAACTCTGGGAATGCTATCAAGAAGGTACCGATCAATAGGATGACTTCGATGAAGATGTTGAGAATCAGGAGGAGGCAGAGGGTCAAATTCAACCTCTCTAAGTGTCGTTGGGCCAAGGGTCCTAATGAAATAAAGAATAAATAATACGAAACTAGTTAATCACTTACCTAATACTCCTTTCGTCCCAAGTTAATAGTCATCGTTTGAAAGTCGAACATTTTCATAATTGTTTTTACTTTCCAAATTTATCCTCTTAAATATGATAAATACTTTTACATCCGCTAACTTTGTAATCTGGCCCTGTGTTATCTATTATTTTTAGAGACACAACTATTAATTTTGGAAGGACTAAAAAGAAAAGCACGACTATTAATTTGGAACGGATGGAGTATTGTAGTTAGTTACCAAAAATAAAGGATCATTTGATAAAATCAAATTTTAAGATCCCCTCTCCTGCTGAATGCATTGCAACTAAACTACAAACTATCAAACACAGTATTATCACACACCATCATCAGCAATGACAATGTATATGTATAAATATATATATATTCATGTTCATTCAGCATATAATGATAAAAAAAAAAACATACCAGAAGGAGGAATCAGCTGAAACCCAATAACAGAACCAGACTCATCCCTCTCTGTGCCCAACAAGAGGCCCTCTTTATCGCCCTCAACAGCTGAAGGCCCATCTTTAGACCCACTAACCAATCGTGTAACAACACTACTGAAATACCCAATTTTATTTTTTCTTCTTTGTCTAAGCACACCCAAGTTAAGGTTGAGGGGGGTTTCAGATAAATGTAGAGATAGTTTGAGTGAAAAAATGGGAGGTGCTCCCATTGCCTCCATGACAGAGAGAGAGGGATAGAGTGAGAGATCCAAATGAGGGCGTAAGGGATCCAAATAAAAAAGAAAGAAAGAAAGAGAGATATTTGGGAGAGTGAGAAAGCGAAAAATGTTGTCTCGGGAATCTCAAGTGTTGTTTTGGCGGTTGACACTTGTTGGGGGGGGGGAATTAACGTTGGCCACGTACCTATTTTTGCATTAACTGAATGGCAAAAAGATAAAATAAAAAATATGGGCCATAACTTATGGCCGTGGGGCAGTAGTAGTAGTATGCCAATAAATAAATAAATTGGGATTTTTTTATTGTGCGACGTCGTATTAGTTGAAAAGTACATTTGATAGTGGTGGTGTGTTGCAGCCTTGCAGGGGGCGGATGCACATGGGGATCAAGGAGGGTTTGGCCCCAAGTCAATTTTTGGAAAAAATGAATATATATATATATATATATATAGGATTTCTTGATAAAATTTTAAATTTTAAGGTATAACTCTAATTATATTCAAAATTGAGGGTGTAATATTGTAATTAATTAAAAATTTAAACCCAAAATATATAAGATTTTTGTGTATGATTTTTGTGTCTGCTAGTCGGAGCCACTAACTCATCACCATCAGGTATTTTTTTAGTCTTAAGCTGATTTTTTGTATGTTTGATTTTTTATATGAAATTGTATGTATGATTTTTTGTAGTCCCAACAAACATATATCCTTATTTCTGTAATCCGTCCCTTGTCAAATTTTTGTAATTTGTGTCCCAAACATATATGTCCAAAAAAAAACCCAAATAAACTCGAAACATATAATTTGTAGTTAATTTGGATGAACTATAATTTGTATAAAACTCGAAATAAAGTTATAATTTGTATAAAACTCGAAATAACCCCAAAAAAATCGTCTAGGGAGCTCCCGTCCCCGAACCCCCGGAACTACTCCAAACTTTGGCCCCAGTTGACCAAAAATTCTGGATCCGCCACTGGTGTGCTGTCTTTGTGAAAAGTACAAATATATACACATGGATATCACTTGAAGTACTGGAGTTTAGTTTTGACGCGTGGTGTTAAAAACACTTGCAAAAAATACGTTCCATCCGCGCGATGCGCAAACGCTGTAAAAAATTATGTATAATTATTTTAAGATATTTGAAATATTATTTAATTTAAGAAGAAATATATATATATATATATATATATATATATATATATATATAAATTGGCTTATAATTATGCTAAATGAACATGGTATTGTCTTAGACAACTAAGAACACTAGTGTGTGGAAAATTAATAATAACACATGTATTTTTAGGTTGAATATTTATAAGAACGAAGACAGTGAATACATACGTAATTAAATAATCATAAAATTCAATCAAAAGAGACATAATTAATTTTTTGAAATAGATAACAAAGTATGTGTTATCTGAAATGCAAAAAAGATAAATATAATAAAAGAGAAGCAAAACCTCAATCTTTTATCGAACCAACAATCTATAAAATTTAGGGGTAATTATTTTGAAGTCCCAATCACTTGGTCAATGATGCAAGAGATCTTTTGACTGAGTCAATGATGTCAAAGGTCCTATTTTGCCAACTCGGCACATTAAAATGACAAATACACCCTCAAAATCACTCACCCTCACATCTCTTTACACTTAACGTCGTTTTTTATTAAAAAAAAAATACTAAATCTTTAAAAGTCCATAACTTCAAATCTACAAATCCAAAATTCATAAAATTTATATATTTGGAATCTACTCATCGAGATCTATCAAACAACACCCATATTCGATATTTTTTGACGAAAAAATCAAACCAGATAAATTTATCTATTTCTGTAAGACCTCTATTTTTTTCAACGAAAACTCCATTTTTTTAATGAAACATTTTCTTCTCCAGCTCAGGTGATGGTGCCGCTGGCGCGGACCAAAAAAATAAAGAAAAAGACAAAGAAAGAGAGAAACACTCCGGCAATAATTCCAGCGGCCTCCGACGAGTTTTTTCGGTGGACTGTTTTCGGTGAGTCTCCGGTGGGGTGGGGTGGGGTGGGGTGGGGTGGGGGTGGAGGTGGAAGTGGGGCTGTTAGAGAGAGAGAGTGTGAGATTATGTGTTTATTTTTAGAGAGAGAGTAACTAGGTTTAAAATGAGTACATGTGAGGGTATATTTGTCTAAATATATGTAGTCTATAATGAAAAAGGACTTGGTGCATTAAAAAAAGTCAATGGGATTTGATGCATCTTTGACCCAATAAATAGGACTAGCTTTGAATTATCCCTAAAATTTATTCACAAATTTGTGAGAAATGCCATGGACTATTATGATGAGCTAATATAATAGATTCATTTATTGGCTCGCTTGGAGGTGGTGGACGTGTGGTGCTTTTTAGTCTGTACACATTCTTTCCAGTTGGTATACCATGTTTGTGGGATGGATTGGTTTACCCGATTTATTTGGGTAGTGTGCTGTTGTTGTTGCTAGGCTTGTGTAGTTGGTTTGGGTTTTTGCTTTGGATTTCAAGGCCTACGAGCCTTTGTTGCAAATTATGCTATTTCTTTTTTAAGCCTTGGGTTTTTGTTTGGACTCTTTGTATATATTCTCTTGAGCTTATGCCTTTTGGTAATTATATTCACATTTTACCAAAACAAAGTATAATAGTTTCAAATAAGTATTCCTTTTTTCTTTCGTTCGCGTAGCAAATAAGTCTTCCTTTCTTGCAATGGATTTTGAGCTACTTCAAGGAAGCTTTTGTAGAAGTAAACTATTTAAAAGTAAAACTAAAGGTTATACAAAACTTATAAAATACCATAACACACAAAATGTTGCAAAACATAACTACTATAAATTAACTACAACAACTTAAATGTGAAAAATTATCAATACTGGACTTGGAATCGAAAGAAAACACACTATAATAAAGTATAAGTCAAATCTCATAAACAAAGAACGCAAAGAACTCAAAACACATGTAAATGAAAAGTGGTGATCGCTTAAATAAGCTCTGATACCAATTTGAAAACGCGTGTGATAGTGATTTAAATTAAATTTCGCAAGTTTCCAAGAACGCTTATTTAATTAGCGTCTACTTTTAAACCAAATAAAATCAACCCTTAAACATGCATCTAAATCAACCCATCAAATATAAAGCATGCGACACAAAGTTAAGGAAAAATCCCCGAAGGGCAAAACCTTTTATTTCTAGAACTTTAAAGAATTTACAAGACCATTGACTTACATACAACCTGATAATCGCCCACAAGTGTAACGCACGGTGTCTTCAGTAAACCTTCAAAGCAACGGCTAGAAACAGTGTGACACAGAAATACCCGCAGGTGTCGGTTCCTATGTCGGCGGCTGGAATTTTTCCTTTTGAGGAGGGCAGCAATGAAGAAGAGAACGGCTTCTCCACAAGGGTTGAACAAACTCAAAGTTGTGTTCTTGGGTTACCAAAAAGATTCACAAAGGTTTGGCAATTGTGTGAATCAAAACATAAGTCTTGGGACTCAAAAAATGTGAAGACTAGAGGTATTTGGACTCTCAAAAACGTCTTCTAAAGTCTTGCAAAACAACTCCCCCGAAGTTGGTATTTATAGGAAAAAATATGAAGAGTCCCATGTTCTTAAAACTCTAAAATTAATCCAGCGTACAAAAAAAACAACATTCTTTAAGGAATTTTCTCTATCTTCAAAAGGTCATAACTCCTTCACCGTAGCTCGGATTGAGGTACCGTTTTTTCCAGTATCTTCGTTGCGACGAGCTCTTCAACTTTCTAGTTCACCAGACCTCCTAACTATGGATGTGAAATTACGAAAATACCCTTGAACACTCATATCGTGCCTTTTTTCACTGTTTTGACTTCCCTTGCGTACCACTTGCATTAAGTCCCTAAAATCTTGGACCGTGAAGTCGTTGAGGCAGATGTGGGACATATTAATGGAGATGTTGAATGCTTGATTCCCGGAATTCGGATTGAGGCCTTCGAGTGACATCTTGAGGTGACGTGCCAAATGTAGCGGCGTACGACATACATAAATGTAACGTGTTGGACATGAGAAAAATGTCCTTACAGTAAATTCAATTGAAAATTGAAAGGAAAAAAAGTCAAAATGTGACTAATTTTGATTTAGATTTTTTCTCAAACATAAGACCTGGAACTACAAAATGGTAAAATTGAAAAACCAATCAACTTATCCAAATAGCATTAAAAAATCCACTACCAACACGAACATCAACATAAATTTACATAGATCACAAATAAGAGTCGAAAGAAACTGTACCCCCCGTGTTTTTAATAGTTAATTTAATTAATTAATTGAAAATTTTAAAAAAAATGGATTTAATTATTCTTAGTTATTAAATATGTTGGTTTTTATATATAAAAATAAGATTTTAAGTGGAATTTAAATCGGTATTGAAATTTGAAAATTATAACTTTCTGTATAAAAATCGGGGGAGGATCCGAGTTAAGGAGGATAAAAATAATATTTTTTTAAATTTGAACGTCCGATTGAGTTGAATTTTTCACATAAGCTTTATCTCACCGTTCACAACATAATACTAAAATTCCAAGACATTTTGATGGTCGGATCATCCGTAATCATTTTTTGAGTGTTGATATTTGATTAGGATTCAAATTCTTTTTAGTATATAAACAAAGTGACGGGTGTAGGACTTTTAAAAACACTTTCTTCTAAACCCTAAGAGCAGTAATCTCCTCTTTTACATCTTCTTCCTCCCTCAAAACCTTAACTCCATTTGAGAGCTATTTTGAGTCCAAGTTTTAAAGCTTTAAATCGGATTTTCTCAAGATTGTTAAAGAACATCTCTTTGCTAATTTTTCGAGAGGAATTCAACCGTCAACTCAGATTTTCTTCATCTAAATCACAAGCATGAGTAATCTATTCCTTTCCTTTAGTATTATGCGTTTTAAGTGTCGCATAAACCCTTAATCATGTTTTTTTCTTAAAAGCGATTAGTGAATTAATTAGGAATAATGATAACAATTTTTGGGACTGTTTTTATAAAAAAAAAATATGAATAATATTCATAACCCTTGGGTACGTAGGATTTATGAGTGGATTTTGGATTTTATTGGTATAGGTTGCATGTAGAAAAATCTTAGTTTTGATTTAAATGAATTTGGGGGCATATAACTCATGTAATTTGTGTTGAGATAATGAAATTGGAATTATGATGTATTAATGATGAAATCTCGGCTTATTTAATTTAAAATAATTAAATGGGATTAATTGGGTGTTTATAACGATGTGAAAATTAAATTAAGATTTAATTGAATTCGACTATCATGCGTAGTTTGGTACATTGATTAATTATGATGGTTTGTGTGACTTGTCGGTATTATTAAATTACGATTGTGACGACGAGTTGTTGGGTATTTTTATTCTCCCTATATTTTAGGATGCCTTCTAGGTATGGGACTAATGCGTAGAGCTTTTGATGATTTACGCCTTCTAGGTATGGGACTAGTGAGGGTATATTATCGCGATTTTATCATATCGGGGGTCGGCTGATTTGCGGTATTTTATCGTCGTTACACTAGTCTATGTACGTGACTAGGTCGAGATTTATGTTAGAAATTCATCCTATACATAGGGTGACGTATTGATAACTTGGGGATCCTTAGGTATGGGACTAAGGGGTCTTTTGAGGATCTCAGATCGATAATAAGGGTGGGAGAAATTTGTAAACTGTGAAATTGAGAATTTAATACCTAAGATAATAAAACGGGTATTAAAATATATTGGCATCGTTAATAACGTGCAAGACCGACAGTTTAAACGGGTTGGCTGGCTATTGCGGCGTGTGGATGTGTGACGTCTGAATAACGTGCAGGGATGATAGTCTAAACGGGCTGGCTTGCTATGCAGACATGTTGTGTGTGGAACCTCGTGCATAACGTGCAGGGCTGACAGTTTAAACAGGTTAGCTGGTTATGACGAGGGAAATTACGGGTGGTGTAGAATTTATTACGAAAGTACCGTAATGGATAATAAAATTGAGATAAATGATAACTTTGGGTTAATTGAATTCAACTAATACTTTGGGGCAGTGTAATAATTAAAATATATTGGTGTGATTTTTATAAGAATCTCTGGGGGTAGTTAGTAATTTATCTTTCCCGCGTTTAAATTACTCGTCTAATTAAAATACTCTATTGTGATATTTTATTGTGTATAATGCTACTGTCTGGATTCAATGATACTATTTGAGGGGAGTGGCGTGTATTCATGCTCGGGGCTCTGACCTCGTGTGTTGACTAACTTTTCAGGAAATAGTATTTGGAGAAGCTGCATAGAATTATTTGAAGATTTGCTTGGAGGTGCAGTTGGAGTTGCTCTACCTTATGCGTATTGATTTAGTTTAGTTTTCCATTCCTTCTTATTTACTTTGAGACACAGTTTATTATTTTGATTGAACCATTATACACCAGATTTGGCTATGACGAGGGAAATTACGGGTGGTGTAGAATTTATTACGAAAGTACCGTAATGGATAATAAAATTGAGATAAATGATAACTTTGGGTTAATTGAATTCAACTAATACTTTGGGGCAGTGTAATAATTAAAATATATTGGTGTGATTTTTATAAGAATCTCTGGGGGTAGTTAGTAATTTATCTTTCCCGCGTTTAAATTACTCGTCTAATTAAAATACTCTATTGTGATATTTTATTGTGTATAATGCTACTGTCTGGATTCAATGATACTATTTGAGGGGAGTGGCGTGTATTCATGCTCGGGGCTCTGACCTCGTGTGTTGACTAACTTTTCAGGAAATAGTATTTGGAGAAGCTGCATAGAATTATTTGAAGATTTGCTTGGAGGTGCAGTTGGAGTTGCTCTACCTTATGCGTATTGATTTAGTTTAGTTTTCCATTCCTTCTTATTTACTTTGAGACACAGTTTATTATTTTGATTGAACCATTCGGTTCCAAAGTTGTTATGAGTTTTATTCAGTTATTTCACTGGATTCAGTTGGAGATTATTCAGCTTCATATTATTAGATATTGGATTTACTTTGAGTTTAGCATGGAGATGGATCTTTTATCTCTTAGTTGGATAGTTTATTTTTTGGGATTGATTAACATTTATCTTGTATATTAATTTTATATCTCATATCTGTCTCGTGCTAAGAATGATATTTTATTTACTCACGCCCGACTTAGTTTTGGTGGCGATTGACGCTAGAATTTAATCAGGTGTGACAGAAACATTCCAACCGGAGGGAAGAATACACCAAAAATGAACCACTATAAAGCTTTACACAACCCTTTTCTCATAGTTGAAGATTTCATCTTCTCAAACATATACATAATACTCAATCTAAAATGTGAACCCACCATAAGACTTGCAAGCTTCCAGATAAACATCATCTAGATTTTTTAGATAAGTTGTCATATATGTCGATGTAAGCAAGTTTTCAATATTAACACCTAACTTGATAGTGTTTGGACTTACCTAAGCACTTTATGAAATGAAAATCCCATTACCACTTACCTCTTTGATAAAAGAAAAATCATTTAACTATCAGTATAGTCTTAGAAATAAACAATACAAAAACAAATCAAATTTTAAAATAAATTAGGAGAAAAAAGATGGAATGAAAAAACTAAATCTACACCTACAGCTAAAAAGATATCAATGTTGAGAAACTATGGGTGTTGGTTTGCAAGCTTCTGGAACTCCTCGATCTAAATGGGTTTCATGTCGCCAAACCCTCTTGACCATGGTTTTGAAAGGTGTAATCCATCAAAAAGTAACTCAAAAGTCATAAACTGAAATGGTTAGAATAAACAAACTACACAAAATGCAGAAATGGTAAAATACCTCTTATTGCTATTTATGAAATTGTTCTTGTTTGATGAAAAATTGGTATGAGATAATTTTATGGGAATCTATGAAGATTTTGAATGGATACATACGAGCGAAGACATTGCAGTAATGTGAGGGTTCATCCTTTAAGCCTTGGAGATTCTTCCCGCTACCCATTAAATGCCCATCAATTAATTAATTTATTAATCGAAAGGATACCGACCTTTAGAGAGTCATTCATTTTTTTATGATTAGGAATTCAGAGAGGCTTGACTTACCAATTACTCGTTTGTAAATTAAAAGTGGAAAAATTATACAAATATCTCTTTCTTTGATGTTATCCCTTTAAAATCTCTCTTAAATTTGAGACACTTGGCATAACTACATCTAGGGACACCGTTTTTATATTATAATATTGGATATCATAACTTTTGAATTACAAATAATAACTTTTGATCAAATGAAATTTATTTTTCTATTTTTAATCTTCAATGATCATAACTT